>WOGP01000721.1:0-22405 GCA_015342065.1 Leptinotarsa undecemlineata | reverse complement strand
CACACACACAAAATCTCACATAAAAAAATTCTGAATGGTCCATGCACCAGACACTTCAACATCACACTGCCTTGATTTTACCAAACACCAAAAAAAAGCAATTAATACGTCATAGTGGTGGGGGGAGGCCTAGAATCGCCCATAATCTCCTACTAAAGTGTTTTAGTTCTTCTCAAGTTCATGAAAAATAAGCACGTTGTTTCATCAACATAACCCGATAAATTATAAATTAATAATAGGTTATGGGCCCAGGCCGTTCCTGGTATAATCATCAGTTTTATAGTTCATAATAAGTTGCAGTGAGAAAACAATGAATAATTGTGATAAGTGCAGTTTATTTTTTCACGAAAGTAATGGCGGCGAACTCAAGCTATTTAGAGAGCGTACCCAAACTCAAAGGGCGTGGAAACTATGGTGAGTGGTGCTTTGCGGCCGAAAACTTTCTTGTGTTAGAAGGGATGCTAGGAAGCACCAAGCCATCGCCAGGCCAACCGGTTGTAGATGACGCTAAAACAAGAGCTAAATTGATATTAACAATAGATCCATCAATCTACGTCCAAATCAAGGAATTTAATTCTGCAAAGGAACTATGGAATAAATTAAGATCATTGTATGATGATTCTGGTTTCACAAGGAAAATCAGTTCATTAAGAAATCTCATATCAATCCGACTAGAAAATTGTAATTGTTTGAACAGTTATGTGACTCAATTAGTGGAGACGGGTCAAAAATTGGCTGGAACCGGCTTCAATATCAATGACGAGTGGATCAGTTTATTATTGTTGGCAGGATTAACACATAAGTTTTCGCCAATGACAATGGCTATAGAGTATTCTGGGATGCGCATAACAACAGACGCCATCGAAAGTAAATTATTGGACATGGAAAGGAAAGTGAATGAAAATGACAACGCAGCATTCACTACTTTCAAACATAAGAGTAAATGGAGCCAACATAAAAAAACTAATTTGTCTATGAACAAAAATAGTAACAAAGATGGTGGCACGCAGTTGTTAAATGTAAACAAAGTTATAAAATGTTTCAAATGAAAAAAGTAGGTCGTTACAGGAAGCAGTACCCAAATATAACTAATTCCAAAGAATTGGATCACAAACAGACGAATGCATTCAGTGCAGTGTTTCAAGAAGGAGATTGTTGTAGCAAATGATACAAAAATGCCTGTTATGTGCTCTAGTAATATTCAAATCACTACATATACAGATGAATGCAACTTTGATGTGACCGTGGAAGAGGTTATGTGTGTTCCTAGTCTGACTACTAACCTACTGTCTGTGAGTCAGTTAATAAATAAAGAAAATAAAGTAATATTTACAAACAATGGTTGCGACATTTATAACAAACAAGGTGTTTCAGTAGCTAACCCTATGTTATTCAATGGGGTGTACAAGTAAAGTACTCCAGTGTATCTCTCAGCTGCAGCTATGGTATCCAATGAGTTGTGGCATCGAAGACTTGGTCACGTCAATAATACTTAACTGAATGCTGTTGAAGGTATTTCCATTGAGCAGAAGGCAACAAAAAAAACAGCCTGTGTTACTTGTTATGGAGGAAAGCAATGCGGGCTGCCTTTTCCAAGCAGTGATAAAAACAGTACTCAATTACTAGAAATTGTGCACACAGATGTCTGCGGTCCAATGGAAACTGTTTCTCTGGGAGGATCAAGGTACTTTATCTTTTTTTATTGACACATGACTTACAAATACTTTATGAAAAATAAAAGTGAGGCTTTTCAATGTTTTGAAAGCTATTTTAAGTAAGTAACAATATTGGCTGTTACAATTATTTTCACATCTTTTTTCAAAAATGTATCAGGAAAATTGAGCCATGTCGAGAATTACATGAAATATTCATTATTAATTTCCAATTGGTCAATAATTTATACCGAAACTATATTTTCAGAGTTTTGATATGCAGCAGAGTATAGACATGCACCTAATATAATATCTTCTTCTAATTTTGGAAATAATTAGCATTTTATTTAATTTAGAATATTGGGAAAAATATTAGAGACTGGCTCATAAGGTTAGTTGATGATTCAATAATTGCAAGAATTATTTTCTTAAGTGTAATTATTGGGAGTTTATCATAGCCAGAGTACTGAATACCTCATATTCCGTTAGAGGATGGAATGTGCCTACAAATTCAATGGTAGTACAGGGAAGTATTAATTTTGTCCCAAATGGTTCAATGCAGCATCTTGATTCTTGATAATGTTCCAGGTTTTATCGTTTCATTTTTAGATTCGCCTATTTATTACAGAAAAAAAATATTTTTACTTGTTTTATTTTCTGATTGTGCTCTTTGAATTCAATTTAATAACCTTGCAAGTTAGATTAATCTTCACGATAGTTAAATAGGAACGAAAATTACTCTCGTATATCACCATGATACATTAAAATACCATAGAACAGTGAATATAACTTGAGTTTTATCCCAACACCAAACCGTTACTTCATCACCTCGACACGTGTTTCGATCACCAACTGATCATCTTCAAAAGATAATTAAAGATCAATCTTCCTTTTGAAGATGTTCACTTGGTCATCGAAACACGTGTCGTGATGTTAAAATAACAGTTTGGTGTTGGGATAAAACTTCAGTAAGTAATATTGATTACTACACCAAAGGTTCCAAAAAGTGCATTACAATTAACAGAGAACAGTATTGAAAGCACATCTATCGTCATAAGATGAATTAGAGTCCAACCTTCATTTAAAAGTCTACATACCTTCACTAATTAATAATTATTCACGATAAGTGTTATTTGTGAAGGAGTCATTAATACATCAGGTAACTAACTTTTGTTAATAATGCTTGTGAATTTATTGTCATACATAATACATTAAATTTCTATGTGATGCATCTGCTCAGTCCCTCTCATTCATATTTTTATGGTAGTTAGCACAAATGAATAATTTTAAGACTTTAATGAAGCATGCCACGGTCTGCACATTCAATCGGGTGTCCCTACTGTCAATATCATTTGAAAAATGAGATATGATTTGATTAATTCCAAGAACTTCACTTCAGTTTTCCGTCGTTTTTGCAAGATCCGCTCGGTACTTCTTGTAAACAAGTTATTAACAATCGTGTCGATTCGTACAGCCTCGTAAAATTGCCTTCAAAATGTTAAGGTAGTACCACTGCACGGGACAAAGAATAGATGAGCACAATAACATTTACAATTTTCAATTTTAGTTTCCTCTCTCGGGTTTCAGTACAATATATCATTTGACGCGCGTTTCTCTTAATATTTTATTGATATAATAACAATGAAAAGATAAGAGTTTTACGATCCGATGTAGCTATATTTTCAAACTTAATATCCTAGTGAGCAGATGAAACGAAGTGATATTAAAACATTACAGCATGAGTAACAAGTGAAAGTTTAAATCAAGTGACGTGAATTGCAATTGCGGAAGGTAAACAAGAAACGCGAGAACGACCTTAGGGAAAAAAGACAAATGTATTTAATATGTGGCGCGATTAGTTCAAACTACCCGGGAATCACCAGTCGTATCAACATATGAAAACTAAATGAAAATGAGCTTCGAACATTATCATTTCAGGAACAGTTCGGCCTCAGGAAGTTCGTTCTCTCAGAAATTAACAAGACTCTCTACAGTACCAAGGCGAAATGTAGGCGATAAAGTTTTGATAACATCGGTTTCCAAGGTGTATCTTAATCATAATACATCTAATTGCACAATGGACGCGCTTGTTAATACAAATGAAGAAACCTGTGATAAAATAGACTACGACATGATTAGTAATTCTATAAGGAACTCTAGTGATTTTCCCCAGCTCAGGAATCGGATATTCGAGGATAGCCTTGAGAGTCAAGAAGTAGCTTTATACCTAGGTAAGAATTAGTGGGCCTCTCTCAGTTTTCTATTCTATTGAATGAAATATCTTGCAGGTAAAGAGAATTTTGGATTTAACAAAGGATAATTCTTGCGAGTACCAAAACTTTTATGGGTGAAACTAGACAGTTCAGGACTATTCTTTTCTAGAGATAATTGCACCTTACTGGAAATTTTATGAGTCTCATTTTATGGCGAAGAACTAATCCTGGAAAGTTAGATAATCTTTTTTCTATCATTATCACGAAAACTATTTTCAGATTGTAGAATAGAATAGTTTTTTCGTGTTAGAAAAATTACATTATTATATTCATTAGCTAAAAAATCTCTTCTAAAAAGGTTTCGCTCTTTTTTCGTCATCAGTTTTTGTTAAATTTTAATATTTGATAAAAAACAAAAGAGGTTGAGTATTTCTCAAGATTAGGGTCAGTATTTTTGTCAAGAACAGTGTTTTTGGAATTTCTTCCTGACGTTTTGCTAGCGCGAGGCTAGCTTCTTCAGAGTTTTATACATCCTGAATTATTCTCCGAGTTATCGGAGATCGGCTGCGAAAGCCTTAACTATTTTCCATTTCTGAAGATATCGAAATCAAAAAATTATAGAAAGCTCAAGTACATGCAATTTTCAGACCACATGAAAAATTTCATACGCAAAAGATACAAAATCCAAATAAACCTTAAAAATTCTTTGGAGTTCTTATTTTTCAAAAGTAGAGCTATGATAATGATTAATAGCAGTATATCAATAAACATAATAAAAATTTTGATAAAGTGTAGGTTTTGGTAATTTCGTTATAGTTTCAGAACAGGACTATTGTTTAGATCAAGTTGTTCGTTGAGGATAATAGAATTTGGATTTTTCTTCGACTTGTTTATTTCCATAGATTTCAACAAATTCCATCATTTTCCCTTTTTCGCATGTGGGGAGGATTTTTAAATTATCTTCGTCTATTTTATATTTCGAATTTTGAAGATGTTCAAACATTAATGATTTTTATCCGAAACGACATGTTCATCGTACCTTATACCAAAATTTCTACCAGTTTGGCCTATATATGGCGGGACATTCACCACATTTTAGTCGATATATACCAGATATCTTCCCTTTGTCTAATTTAGGTTCGCCTTTGAATAATATGTTTCTTAAATGTCCTTTGAATGTGTAGAATGTTTATAGATTGAATTTTCAAACATAATTTTTAATATTCCCGAAGATTCAGGTAGAATAATTGATACCAACGTATTTGCCTGGTCTTGTGGAAATTGAGTATAGTTCTTTCATTTCTGATTTTTGTTGATATTTGATGATCCATAGTACGTGAATAAAGCTCGTTCCAAGAAATATGTAATCGCCAGGATGGCACAAAATCGAAATATTATTATTTTGCGTCCATCCCTCATCATTACGGACTTAATCCCATTGATCTCATTTGGGCTCAAGGTTTTGTTGCAAGAGGAAACAGGACATTCAAAACAAGATATGTCAGAATACTCTTTGAAGGCTGTTTGAGGCTGTTTGAAAAATGTTGATTCCAAAAAATGGCGATAATGTATTGAACATATTATTTCTTTTTCGCATATTTTTCTTGTTTCTTCCCTAGATTTCAAAACTAACACATACTTAGGGAAGTCCGAACCGTAACATTCACCAAGTAATATTCTCAACCATATCCTCCTAATACTTTTAGGCACAAATTATATATTCAAAAAGGTACCTTATACCTACCGTCTGTATACCTACAAGATCGGTTGAATTGGACGAAAGTTTTCTATTTTAGTGAACTGGAATATCGAGAATATCAGTGGTGGTTTTTGAAATACTCGCAGAAACCTAGAATTGTCTAATTACGTTGTTTGGCTATACCGCGTCCATTTCGAATGATTTAAAAAAAAGATAGGGAAACTTCATAACTGTTTCATATTCGTTATCTGATATTAACCAATGCGACGTTTCGTTCATAACGTGTATAACAATACATGCCAATTTCAGTATAGCCACATCTTGACGTTACTGTACATCTCTTACTCGAAGGTTTTTCAAATGAACCATGATTAGGTAAGCTCCTCTCGATGCGTTGAAAATATCTTTTAGAAGGCTGACGTCTCTCAGGGTACAATTCTCCATAGAAAGCAAGATATCCACTAGCCTTTCTCGAACATCTCGCTTATACGAAAAGCATATCAACTTTCTCGTTATTAGAAAACTTCATGGTTTTCCCATTACAAATTAACAATCTTGTACTGACGTACGGGGTCTGATAAATTTACTATTCAATATCATATAAAACCATCCACATAAAAATAATGATTAGACCTTGTATGAATTTATCACGCCGCCCATGCCATACAAGGAAACTACCGACGCGAAGTTCGGCAACTATTTAGTTTTAATGCCATTCGAATTGACTTCGTATCCACCATAAACAAATCAATTTATTTCATCACTCTCATAAATGTATTCTCCACTATTTTTATTTGCCAGAAAACATTGGAAATCAAACATTTATGTTTCATAAAAATTGGCTGTTGAACAGTTCTTCCACATTTTTACAAAACCCTTGGAAGGCATGGGCGTTCCCTCTATTAGCATTAGCATTAGGATTATTAGCATTAGTAGTTGTTCTTTCAACTTTTCTGGACTGATATACCTTGCATTATCCATCACAATCTCACGTCGAAACTTCTTTGTATGCCGCAGGTAATTTTATGTTTGATTTTTTCCAGCCGAAATTTAATTCCTTTGAAGTTGTCTAAAATTTTTTCTGCACCACATTGACATACTTTGGTCTTCTTTTAAGGCTCCCTTCATTTTTTCGAGGGTCGGTATTTCTTTCTCAAAATAAAATGGATGTACTGTTCATCTGATTGCAAGTTTGTAGTTCTCATGAACAGGCACAGTTTTTCGTCCTGAAGATGGTTTTGGTGATTTCACAGCTTCATTCTTGAAGTTATATATCGATGATTTTGAAACTCCCGTTATTTTCGAACACATTTCCATCAGAATATCAACAGTATACGAAGGATTTTCGTGTATAAGAGTGTCATATGTATTGTGAATAATAATCTTTTCGTAAACAGAAAAAGCCCATTTGGTCATCCGGTTCAAGTACGGAAATATACTACACATTAATAAATCAGAGAGTCTGAGTAAATGAGAGTGAGAAATTCCAGAATATACATTTTTGTTTGAAATATACAAGTGAAAATGCCCTTGTAATGAATGATAATAAGGTTTTATTGCATACATGCAAGTATCTCATTGACAATGCATCATATTATGTTTTAAAAATGTATGAATACATACACTTGAAAAAGCTACTGTGCTAGCGAAACATGTGATTATATATTTTTTCAAATAAAGTTTGTGGAGTTCAAATCGTGAGGTATAGTTTTTGAAATTACTATGGATCTTCATCAAGTAACGGCCGAATGAATCAGAAAGAACATTCTATTAAGTGCGAAGACAATAAAGTTTTGAAGAAGCATCACAATTCAAGATTATGCGGGAACATTTCAACTGATAAAAAAACTAATTAATAGAGCTTATTGTAAAATTTTCACTATAAAGTGTTTTTCAAAAACCGCAACACGTGTTTCGCTATACAGTAGCTTCCTCGAGCATAAACTGAACGTTCAGTTTATGCTTGAGGAAGCTATTGTATAGCGAATCACTTGTCGCGGTTTTTGTAAAACCCTGTAAAGTGAAAATCAAACAATAAATTGTATTAATTAGTTTTTTAATATGGATTTTCATCAAGTATCGGCCAGTTCTATTCAATTATTGATGATATCATACCTATATGCGAGCTTATATCACTACTTCTATAAAATAGAGGGGAGAAATGTATTGTTTCGAAATTCGAACTGAGCATCATCAACTTGCATACAAAAGTTAAAATGGTGCTCCTCCTCATTTCGGTGTGCGAAAGTTCCTCGATAATAGTTTTTCGGGTCAATGGATTGGGAGCTTTTTGAGCTTTCCGATACGTTTCAAACCATCAAAAACCACATGCGAGCTGACGCCCAGTCTCCACCAGGGTCCTCAAATCCTCGTCCTGAATTACTGTAGGTCGACTATTTCGGGGCTCATCTTCGAGGCTAAAATCTCCAGAACGAAATATCACAAACTAATGTCGAACAGTACCGTTCATTAACACTATCATTGCCAAATGCCTGGTTAATTTTGAGGGCTGTTTCGGTACCGCTTTGGATGAATTTGAATTGGTAGGGAAAATTGTCTGAAAATCGCTTAACGACATCATATAGTTATAGTATGAAAAGGGACAAACTATTAAAATTTGAAAAACTAATGAATAGCATCAATGTGTAGAGTACAATATTCTCTATCGATCAGGTATACAAGGAGAGTCAACAAGATTCCCTCGGTCCATTGCTGTCAGGGAAAATACCAAGTTTATGAATATGTCATTCGATTTGCATATTACTGTTATGGAATTACCATTGCGTTATTGCCAAGTTATTTAAGAAATACCTATTTTGCAGCCAATATTTTTAAATTCACCACCCGCATGTCTACAGCAAGTCAAGTAAGTCAACATCACTATGATAATTTTGGAAATCATAACATTTGGAAACAATAAATAAGGGGCTCGGTAAAACCGGTCAAGTTTCATTAATTTTCAAACAGACATAATTCAACTTTTTCAAATGGAACACCCTGTATTTTTTCATTTGTATGAAATGTTTCAACATTTCACTACATTTTTATCACAGGTATATTATACGAAACACTGATATTTTACAAATCAAACCCAGTTTTATTAATTGCTGCAACCACAAAAAATTCATTTATTTACGTTCGCTTACTCAAAATGTTTTCAATATTAACAATAACGCCTACATTTTCTACTGAATAGAAGAGTCCAAAAATGTTCAAAATGGTGACCGTTTTCTGCAACGCATAATGTTAGTCTTTTTTTAAACTAATTCTCTACACGTTCCAGCATATCCTCTGGGATTTCCCTGAAAGTTCTAGTGATTATTCGTTTCATGTCTTCAATATATGTTTTCCGTTGCATAATAATGCATGTTATGCGGATTCACAGTTCCATTTTTATGAAAAGTCGCGGGCGGTATTAAAAAAATATTGTCTGCAAAATAGGTTTTTTTGGAATAACTTTGGCAATGCCGCAATGGAAATTCAAAGAGAAAAATTCCATAGAGAGCTAAAATAATATGGTATTGAATGACGTTCTCATATACTGGGTGTTCCATTTAAAAAATATAACTTTGGTTGGCAACGCTCTGCTGAATCACCCAGTATGCAAGAAATTAATAAAAAAAATAGTATTTATCAATATGACTGCAAAAACAAATTGAGCAGTTCGAAAAATTGTTTCCTCTGACAGCAATAGACCGAGGGAATCTTGTTGACTCACCCTGTATAGCACGACACATTAGAATAAATATTTATTGAGATATGGAGCTGTAATACATTACATTACCACGGACAAAATTTTTGAAACAACAAAATACATGTCGTAACCCTTGGAGACCGTACTATTGGATCACTTGTTATAAACATGTAACATGACTAGGGATTCAAATTTCAAATTCATTAACAAATGTACAATATCGAATGAATGTCTATAAATATTAAAAAATTGTAATTACATGTCTGTATAATATTTTAACACAGTTTGCTAAGTGTAAACACCTGTGATTGACTGGGTTAGTTGAAAAATAAAGATAATGTTAACTGTTAATAGATATTGTTTATGGAATAATATATAGAAAAGGAAAAATATATCAATTATAGTATTTTATTATGGATGAGGGTGAAATTAATTATCTGTTGAACTGAACTATTTCAATGTGAGCACATTTTCAATTTTTTCATTATTATCTAATATCCAATTTTGTAATGTTTTTTAAATGCTGCTGTTCTCAACATTTTAATTTCTCGTGGAATAATATTGTAAATTTTACAACCAATACATATGCTGTGTTTTTGCATTAAATGTAGACTACACTTAGCAATTTGAAAGCATTTATTGGTCTTTGATCATAAAACTGATGTTCTATAATGTCAGCATTTGCAAAATGCTTTTTTTCATAGATGGTACTGATTTTGTAAAATATTCGTCTGATATTCAAAATGGAATATTTTCTGAATAAAACTTTCGATGGAAATCTGAAAGGTTTTTTAAAAATTATTTTTATTGCATATTTTTGAATAGACTTGACATATTGTAATGAATTTTCATATGCACCACCCCAAGCTATGATTCCGTAGGTCACAATATTGGAAAATAATGCATGATAAAACATCAATAGTGTTTTCACTTCGAATATATTTCTCAGAAGTCTGAACTTATAAAGACATTTTCTTAATTTTTTTTGTTAATTCAAGTGAATGTTTTTTCTACTTCAGGCAACAATTTATATAAATTCCTAAATATTTTATTTGTGAGGTTCTGTTTAATTTGTTTATTTTTGAAAATGTTTCTGTAAACATTCCAAACTAAGAATTATTATTTCATCAAATTTTGGTTGATATTTTTCACTACATGAAAATGTCATGAATTCAATTTTCGTGATATTGAGTGTGAGCAAGTCATAACTTAAGTTATGTATCAAAATTAACATGTCAACTTCAGCCTTCGATATGGTTTCATCCCAGTTATCTCCATCCACTACATATACAGTGTCATCTGCATACGAATATAAGTAGATCACCATCAAGATTTGTATTTAGTAAATCATTAATGTAAATCAAAAAAAGGCAGGTCCTAAAACCGTGCCTTGAGGAACACTACACTTTGTTATATGTTGATTACTCTTATATCAATTGATTTTCACGAACTGATTTCTGTTTCTTAAGTAACTTTGGAAAAGTTCAAGGCAAATGCCTCTTATTCCGCATTGTTTTAGTTTCTCCAGGAGTTTAGAGTGAGAAACGGTATCAAAAGCTTTCTTCATATTCAAAAATATGCCAATCACTATTTTGTTAGTATTCAGACTATTATATATATATTTCGAGTTACACTGTAAATTGCATCTTCTGTAGACATTCCTTCCCTGACACCAAATTGTTTAGTTGACAAATTTTTTTCATTTGCAAGAAAGGTAACTACTCTTTTTTAATACTTTTTTCGAACACTTTCCTAATATTACTTGTCAATGATATTGGTTTATAATTATCAATACACTTTTTATCTCCAATTACAAATTTTGAGAATTGATGAAAAAATACCAGGTGGTAAACAATTAGGTATTGAAGATATAAGTCAAGGGTTTCGCTTTGAAATACTCAACAGATTCAAGTAAAGTCCTTGTTGATTCATCAGGACTTGGAGCAGATTAATTTTTTAAATAATTTATCATTTCAATCACTTCCGTTTTTCTAATAGGCGACCAATATAAACTTTTGTTATTTGATTTAAAATCTAAATTCAAATATCCATCTACTTTTTCAATATTATTAGATAACTCAGGTCCGATATCACAAAAATAATTATTGAAAATGTTAGCTATTTTTTTAAGATCTTTTGTAAGAGCATGGCAATTATCATATTTTTCATTTACATATTCCTTATTTTTAACTTTCCCAGTTGCTTCATTGACTACTTTCCATACCTTTTTTATATCTCCCACGACCTCTTTCATTTTATTCTAATGATACTGTTCTTTTGTCTTTTTTATTAGTCTATTCAAGTAATTTCGATAAAGTTTGAAGTTATTTAACAGTTTTTCATTTTTATGTTTTCGTAAATTTTTTTCAATTCATCTCTTTGAATAATCAAAATAATGAAATCATTGGTAATCCAAGGCTTGATTTTCCTGTTTTTTTATCAACACATTGTGGCAGGACTGTTCCAAAATATTGTTCAAAAATATTGGAAAAATTATTGTAAGATACTTCAGGATCATTTCATTGACGACCTTTTCTGTTCTGTTTAAAATCTGTTTTTCCGTTAATCAGCTGTCGCCCCCATACGAACGACAACTTTCAGAAGTTGAGAAACTTGTGCGAGCTAAGGATTAATGAGGTATTACCTTTTAACGTGTGATTCGTAACACGGTTGCAGAATCATTCCAGCTCAATTCTCTCGAGAAAAATATATCTGATCGAAGCAGGAATCGAACCCACGGTCTTCCGATCGTGAGTCGGGCGCACTACCACCGCGGTCAATTCCACAACAAGTAGTACCAAGTACTGATTTTCTAACAAGCAATTCAGTTTTTCAAAATCAATTTTTTTAGTTTTCATTTGATGGTCGTCCGATTTATTAACTGTATCTAAATGTAAGCAATACGTTACAGGAAAGTGGTCAGTGATGTAGGATTCATATACATGAAATTCAAATAACTCATCGGTATATTTTCCTGTAAGTTTGATAAAAATATGATCTAAGCATCTTTCTGAATCATTTTTTACTGTTGCCGGTGTATTAATATAATTTGTGAAACAAAAGGACTGCAAAATATCAAGATATGAAGTTGAAAAATGAATCTTCAATATTTAATATATTTGAATTGATATCTCCTGCAAAAATTTCAACTGATTGTTTATAATTATTTGGAACTTGATCAAGAGAAATCAAAAAGGATTTCAAGTCACTTGATGGTGGTCTATAAATATCACAGTTATACCAAAATCGTAATCATACTTTTCAAAAAGTATTCTAATGAATTTGAACTTATTTATTTCAACTGACCTGATTAAAGAATTCAGATGGTGCTTATTATATACAATTACACCTTCGTTTCTACAAATGTTTGAATCGTTATAGAAAATATCATAATTTAGAATCATGAATGGGCCAAATCGTAAATTTCCCAAGATTCAGAAAGTATAATTACATCATATTCAACCCTCAGTTCACGATGTTTTTCATCAAAATTTTTGTTCATACTACGAATAAGTATTGAAATGCAAAATGTTCAAACCATACAGATTATGGATGTTTCCTTCATTTCTTGCATGTATACTTAGTTGAACATTGCAAGTTTTACTTTCAATCAATGGATGTGAAAGTATGAGAGTGTTAAATATATGGAGATAATATACTTTAAAGTGAAATTCTATTCGTACTTCTTCAGAATAACTTGAAAGTTAGTCATGATTTTGATGGCTTGCACACTTGCTGCATTTCATTAAGAAAATTAGTTGGTACTAAAATTAATGCTATTCAAGTTTTTAAATAGGAAATATTGATCGCGATGTTCGAGTATATTTCTAAGAAAGAGAGATTTGAAAGATAGAGTTGCATTATGAGTTTCAGGTCAAACAACACATATGAACGTATTGGATCCTATTACGTAAAAAGAATCCAACAAAAATACTCCTTCTATAAACACCAGAACTGTAACACTTTCCTCGTCGCGAGTTTCACTAATCAGATCTGAATTAGAGAGATGTGAGTTCAACTTTGTTTCAAAAAATAGGGGTAAATATTCTTATACCTCAACAAGAATACTTTTTTGCGAATATTTCCGTGTGAATAAGATTTGTAAAACATCATATGAATGAATAACTTTTATGCTCAGATGGCTCAAGTACGCTTCAGAAAAGGAGAAGTTAATTTTGCATAAATTGAAAGTGGAAAAATGCTGAAATTCCTATTAAATTTTCCAATTATTTTCTGCTTATTTTTATTCTAAACCATGTTTTAATCAAATGACCGCTGTGTGAACCGGTGGTTCGAACCAGAAGGCCGGACGATCGGGGCGACAGCTGGTTAACGGAAAACAGATCATACCTGATTTCTTTCAACAGAATAAAAAATAGGCTGATAACGTATGACTGAAATAGATGACTATAACACAGGAAGAAAAAATCATTTCATACACTTCAAGGACTTTGTTTATGAAGCCAACTTCGCACAATCGACTCCTGTAAAAAGAATTGAAAAATAATGGAAATACCTATATGTACCTATATGTATTATATCTGAATTGAATAAATTTACTTACTTACTTACTTACTTACTTCTTGAAAAGATATCATGAAAAACCATATTTTCTATGAATTCCACATTCGTTGAAAACTTTTTGGAAAACACATTTGACTTTCTACTTCTTCATCTTTATACAATAAATCTGGAAAACTTTCGAATAGGAGAAAAAACCACTTGGTTTCCTCCTTACGAGTAGCTAGAGAAGGAAGATTCATTACCGCGGAGCTCCTAATTACCATGAGAAGAACGACAGGTTACCTGGTATTTCGAATGCTCCGTTCCGAATATATACCGTGTGGAATGATCGATTGAGTCTGAGCCTATGATGAGAAGCACTTACTGAGCAACTTCTGCTGCATGTAGCTAGTGATGCAATTGAACCCAGGTTTGTGTTTAATAAACCCTAATAAATACAGAGTCAGATGCTACAAATGCAATACACATATATACAGACAGCTAAAAAACCAAACAAGGCTCAGGATGTGGAGTGCACTTCAGATAACTAAGCCTAAGGATTAAGTGAGGAATGGGAAAAATACCAGCGTGGTTCAAACAAAACTGGCCGGTAGGTATCTGAATCGCCACAAAAGATATAACCAGGAAAGAAATTTCTGGCAAAAACATAACAATCTGCACTGATAGCACTGATTGCCGACTGTTCAGCCAAGGAAGCGCCTGGACTAAGAATTTTAGGATCCAGTGACACCTACGGCCTGATGACTTCGACAATTGCGTAACTAGCGTAACTAGCCCAATCCCTAAATAGATGGGATGTAATCAAAGGATCCAATCTTACCTGGATCACCCTGGGTGATCCTGCGAAGCTGGCGCCGAAGAAATATCTCGCGATGACCAGGAAAAATCTACGCCTAACCGTAGGATTTCTGACTGGCCACTGTCAACTAAGGAAACACCTCTATAATATGCGGCTAGTGGACACACCTCTATGCAAGATGTGTGAACAGGAAGATGAAACTGTCAGGCACGTTCTATGCGAGTGTCCAGAGTTATCGTCAATAAGAGAGAGTGTTCGGTGGGTCTTGGCCTACACCTGCCGATATAAAGAAGTTGTCTCCCAATGACCTGTCCTCCTTCCTGGAAAGGACAGGATGGACGATGACCTAGGAGGGCAACTCCTCGGGGGGATGTACAATGGGTCACATGTGGCCTAAGTGCTATGGGCCTACACGCACCCTTCCCCACTCTACAGATACAGATATACAGTATGTCCCAGCTAAAACTATTCACCCCCTTAATCTGCGAACTCATGAAAAAAATTGAAAATCGCTCAGACTCGTCGATTTTTATTTCAAGGGCGAACACTTTCAACCAAATAAATACATCATCATTATTGTGTTGTCAACCCCTTTATCTCCAGCACCCTGTACTTTACAGACAGACAGACATACAGAATTTCCAATAGGACTACTATACTTGTGATATATCATTTTGAAGGGAATTCAATCCCAAATACATTGGTGTGGATAAAGTTATAATGAAAACTAAGTTGTATCAAGATATTTTCAATTTTCATCACCTAAAATGTTATTCATCGTAAGATGGTTCACTATAATGAAAAAACATATGCGTTCAGAAATTATAGTTTAGAAGGTGAGACAGACGTTCTCATGACAAAATTGTCGCCATGTGTTTTTGTATACGCATATCTGTGTTTAAATATATTGATGTATTCGATTCACTCCATTCCACTTCACTCCATTTGAAAACTTCCGAAAATGGTTTATAGTGTACAAGAGAGAATATCCATTGTAGCTGTGTATTTTGAAAATTGACAATGTGCTAGAGGTACCGCTCGAATTTTCAATGAAATTCATCCAGAAAAAACCACAACATATCAGTATATGATTCATTCGATGAATAAGTTCATGGAGTAAGGATCGGTGCTGAATAAAAAAATGAACTAGAGAAGCTTATGAGAAATGAAGGGGTCGCTGTTGAAGTTATAGGACATGTAGTGGTGGACAACATTCAATCTCTAGGACAACTTGAGACTATTTCTAAAAGCAGCGTACATAGAATACTGAAAGGAGCATAATTCCATCCTTATATAATGCAGAATGTTCAATAATCAAATGACAGACGTACAGAGTTTTGTGAAATCATGAGTCAATTATTGATTGGCGATAATAATTCTACAATGTGTGCTTTTCTGACGAATATTTTTTTTTTCAAATGGACATGTGAACAGATATTGAAGTCACGTAAATCCCCATTAGTACAAGGAAACTACCCAGGAATTGAATTGCCAGAGTGTCAGTCTGGTTTTCGCCCTGGTCGAGGATGTGTAGACAATGTATATACGCTGAGCTCAATGATATATTTTCATATTAGACATAGAAAACGAAAGCTATTCTCTATTTTTGTTGACTTCAAAAGAGCTTTTGATTCTGTTGACCATAACTTCTTTAAAATCATTACGCTTATTTTCGATTTTGAAAGAAAAATGATTAAAAATTAAGTTGTTCAAAATCAAATTTTCTACAATTTTACTTCCAATAAATTTTTTCGTAGGATCGATATTTTTCGATTGATATTCGAGAAAAGGAAGGGGTAAAATCTTATTATTGTATTATCACGTTTGTTTTCAATTTTAGGAGTAAATTTGTAATAAGCAAAGGTGTAAAATGTAAAATTTCCTATAATTTTGGTTCCTATAAATTTTTTCGTAGAATCGTAATTCTTTTATTGATACCTGAGAAAATGAGGGGATAACATTTTATCATTGTATTATCACATTTATTTTCGATTTTAAGAGAAAAATTGTAGAAAAAGTGGTTGAAAATAAAATTTTCTACAATTTTGGTTCCTAACAATTTTTTCGTAGGATTGATATTTTTTTATTTATACCTGAGAAAATGAGGGAATAACGACGTATCATTGTATTATCATGTTTATTTTGAATTTTAGGAGTAAACTTGTGATGAACAGAGGAGCGAAATATAAAATTTTCTACAATTTTGGTTCCTATAATTTTTATCGTAGAACTGTTATTTTTTTAATTATACCCGAGAAAATGAGGGGATAACATTTATTTTCGATTTTGAGAAAAACATTGTGGAAAACAAAGTTGTTCAAAATCAAATTTACTTCACATCAATTTTGTCGTGGGAACGCTATTTTTCGATTTATATCCGAGAAAAGGACGGGGAAAATTTTATTAGTGTATTATCGCCTTTATTTTCAGTTTTACGAGAAAACGTATGATGAACAAATTGTTATAATATTGAATTTTCTACAATTTTGGTCCTTATAAATTTTTTCGTAGGTATTTATACCCGAGAAAATGAGGGGATAACATCTTCAGTGTAACTTGGACAATGAAGACTTTCTCGCAAAAACAGTGCTGCATGTTCATTTCCCAGATATTTCGATACAACTGAAAACTAAATGTTCCATCTGAAGAAAAGGGCTTTGGAATATTTACGTAATTCAATCTCATTTCATTGTAATTTCAATCCAATTTATCATATATGTATTCTTAATATTGAAATACATTGTCGAAATAATCAACATTTATTGCTGTTTTTTCCGCGCACTTCTTTCATGAAAATTATCTTTAGTTTAATTAATCGTGCTCTACTATCTCAAGTTCCTTCAGACGTTAATTCAAAACATCCTAAATAGCACCAATGTGGATTATAATCAAGGAATATACTCGTATACTGGGAGCTATACAATTATCTGTTTGGTACTCGTGTCTACATGGAATGTTCAGCGAGGGGATTGTTTTCAAGTGTGATTAGCCGACATAGAATACATAATTGGAGAGGAAATCGATGAAAGTAAAACGTGTTGTATTTTGAAAGTTGTCTTGATGAAATTGAATCAAGACAATATTCACATTCAAACTGACAATGGAGGTAAGAACCAGAAAATTGAGTATTCTTCGATAAAAGCACTATTAACTAAAAAACACCGTGTAAAATTTGAAAAGATTCTAGAAATCCACAACTTTCAGATAAGAAAAAATAATGATCTGAAAAATATACCATTCATTCTTCCTTTATATTTATAATAACTTATAAATAAACAATAGTTTTTTTCACTAAACTTTTTCAACCTATAGAGTTCTCAATACAATATTGAGAATGACGAAAAATAATTGTGTTACTGATGAAATTTCAAACAAGGTGAAAATTCATAATACAATTTACAAAAACCTGAAAAAATTCAAATTATACGTTATAGTAAAAAACTTTGAGAAATTGATATTTGTTGTAAAAAATGGAAAAAGACAATTTCAATAAACAATTTGAAAAAGCAGGAGTTAACCCTGAAAAAATTTGGAATCTAATTAAACAGTGATATCAATGGTGGTGAAAAATGTATCAAAGAGATAAAATGTTCAAACAATTCAATACTAACCAATGAAAAGGACATAACAAATGAATTCAATTCTTTTTCTCAGATATTGGCTAAGTGTTATCAAAAAATTCAAAACCAGAGTGAACAAATTTCTGTCTTCTTGTAAATATTTCTTCTTGAAGCCTATTCCAGAAGAAGACAAAAAACTGAATACAGCTCTTGGTAAAAATCAAATTACCTTTCACAACATAAAAGAAATTGTTGATTCAATCAGTCTGATTTGATTTAATTAGTTCCAACCAATTTATAAAGGAAGAGAACGGAATTTTTTTTCAAATTATCATTCAGTTGCTCTTTAATATTTGTTTGGGGGTCAACCTGAATAAATATATAAAATATATGTTATCGTTGAGTTCGGGTTGAACCGCATCTGTAGTGTTGTAGTCGGCGTTTCGGCTCCCATTTTGGAGTAATTTTCTCCCCAGGTCTCGTCAAAAGGTATCTCTAAGATTTCATTCTGCCTGCTCCTTGAACAGAGGCTGTCTGCAAGGTTCTAGTCTGACACCGACCTTATGGTTGATAGTCATGGAAGAGTGGTTCGAACGAGAAACAAGACAAGTCATAGGTGCACGTGCAGGTCTACGCGGATGAACAGCTGGTCATCATCGAAGGTGGCTCCGTTGAGAGCATCGAGAATAGATGGAATCTGGTCTGGAACGAATGCAAAACATTGTAGGGAGATATGTGGTTGGGGTATAATGACAGGAAGACGAAATGTATATACAGGCCAGAAGGTATGAAAGACCCCGGTCATTAGAATGAATGGTAGGGAGATTCAAATCAAAATGAGTGTGAGATACCTGGGAATTATGGTGGACTCTGGACTATTGTTCATATACCATCACAAGGAGGTTAGATAAAAGCTGAGTACGCTAGCAGAGAAATTGAGAAGATGATCCGGGCGGCATATTCGACTACGGAGAGAATGTATCAGAGTGATATACGAAAGCCTGCAGTGATGTATGGAGTGCAAGTGTGGGGAAGCAGAGCGCATGACAGGAAAGTCAGGAGACAGCGCGGCCCAAAGGCCTTTTCTGATCGCCTCATGTAAGCGCAGCCAACGATATGGATCTATATTGAATTGAAGGGGTTATATTTTTGGGAGTGATTAATTTTTGGGAGAGAAAGTTTTGGGCTTTCTACTACTCCATCTTGATACAAAAAAAAACATATGAGAATCTTCCTTCCTTTCTTTGGAAGATTATCACAATGTTTTTTGTATCAAGATGGAGTAGTAGAAAGCCATTAACAACTCACTTAGGACCTAACCTAACCTAACATACTGAATGGAAAGTATTTTTCAATGTTCATATGGAAGTTATTGTTTCAAAAAGACTTTCTTCTTTTGTGTAATCCAATGTTCAGATGCAAGCAAATGTTTCGAAAGGAAATTTTCTTCCAGTTGGTACCTTGAAGAAACTTCATATACGATCTACATATCTTTATGAAGAGTTTCTTGTTTGATGAAGAAGTAAAACCCAAAAAGGTCTTCTCAAAAAATGTCTACATTGTTTTGATGAAACTAAAAACTGATTGTTATACAAATTATTGCATTTGCACATTGAAATTTATTTATTATCGCATTTATTCTTTTTTGACTGACACACTCTATCCTATCATCTACAGGATACTTTTTCATTTTCTTGAAAATAGGTTGCCAATTGAATTCATTCATCTAAGTCAATTTCAGATTCTAGAAACATCTGAATTGCTCGGGACAATTTACTTACGCTCTCTATCATAGTATAATAAGTAAATATTGACCGTATATGTATTGGAAATGACAGTTTGACAAATATAAATATGATATGGGTTTAGAATCAGTTACGAGAAATTATCTGAACTTGTTGCAGAAACGTGTCAGAAAATATTTGTGGTTTGACTAAAGTTGAGTTTATTCCATGTATGTGAATTGAATTTATATTCAAATTGGGATACAGAATTGTGAGGAAGGGGCCAATATAAAATTTGAATGCGTACCAAAATTGATTTTGAATGGATACTATGAGTATGTAATATTATGTATAAGGAGTGAATTGGTCGTCAGAGGTTTCACCACATTGGACTTCTATAATCAACAGATCATTGCTCTCTGCGTCTTCAATCTTCAGTCGCGTGAGAGTGGGAGTGGCAAGAAAATAAAGTTTCATCCTACGATGATGACTGCCTAATGCGAATGAATTGATGTTTGTGTTCATTTTCTATTACACTATTACTATGTATATGATTATATTGGGTAATTTGGTTAGCCTTGACTTTCAGTATAGTTATATAAGTAGGTTCTATTTTCTTTCAAAATTTATTTCGACATTTAAATTATTTTTTATCGGGGTTTTATAGTCATACTTGCTTCTCGGTAGTTTATCTAAAAAATTATATATAGATAACAACATGATACTTGAACAATAAAGTTCAACCAAGAAAATACATATTTAGAATTGTAATTCAAAATACCCGTATTCACCTCTCTCAGCATTCGTATATAGTAGGACCTGGCGAACGCCTGATTTAAAACAACTACTTTCCTGGTTAATATCATGATTGCAAATCGATTATATTCGACAGACATTTGAGCAAGTTTGCTCACAGAAAAAAATTTTGCAAATACTTCACGTTCGTCTCAGCAGCAGGACCTCAATGAAATTAATTAAGTGGTGACCTACGTACCACAGTATCATTAAAAAAGTAATACTGTGCCAATTTCGGAGTGAAACTGGGCGTTTTTCATTCTTCTGTCAACTATTTTGGTGGTAGGAGTTATACTATTGGTAGACCAATACTCAAGATAGGATGTTCATTTCAATTACGTAGTGAAATCACTGAGAATCATAATGAGAAATTTTTATCTGTACGAGAAATATTGTAAAAAACTTCTGATACATATTCACACAGATGGTGTCCACTGCCTGAAGTGAAAAGTATAATAACACACCATGTCGATTACACACAGAAATAAAAAAAGAGAACCATGGATGAAAAGGGTGTTTTTAACACGCTTTCATTAGCTTCACCTGTATGTTTGTATGCTTGTTTGTTTTGTCAGTAATTCTCAAGCTCGGGATCTGTATTTGACATAATTATCGACATTACTGCTTGATCTATTCGCGGGCAGATGGCGCTGTACGTAACCTCCATGATATAATTCGTAATCACTTTATATGTATTTCTTCATTTGAGAAAAGTATTTTTTTTTATTGACACGCGCCTTGCTGCCTCATTTGTAACCCTTTTTTGCGCGCCTGCTCCCTTCCTTGGGCTTGGTAGTTGATTTTCAGGCTCCCTCTCTGGAATTGGAAAATATCGATGGTCATTTTTCAAAACAATATACGGCTGATTGATCGCAAAGTTTAGATGAAATAAATATAGTTTGAAAAAACTAAAAAACAAGCTTTAGTAGCAAACGAAACTAAAAAATGTAAAAAAAATAGTTTAAAAACTAAAAAAACACGCTTTTAAAGAACATCGAACTAAAAAGTAAAAAATATTTTTTTAAATAAGCTTGAACGAACGAAAAATACTAGTATAATTGTGAAAAAAGCGTGGGCGCTTTGTGCCTAATTTTTTGTATATCAAGCGGTCGTCGCTTTTTGCACAATAATACTAATATTTTTCGTTCGTTATTGTTTTAAGCTTGTTAAAAAATATTTTCAACTTTTTAGTTCGATGTTATTTGAAAGCGTGTTTTTTAGTTTCCTTAAATGATATTTATTACAGTGGGTATATAACTTTAAATTGTCAACACTTTTTAACTGGCGACTATTTTGTCAGCAGTCAAGTGATTTATGTTTAGTTTGGTTTGGAATTTCAACATCCTGAATTTCAACTCCTGAACAACGCTTCCAAACTGTGAAGATTTGAAAATTATTTTGATCTACCCACAGCAATACGTATGCTGTGGGCTTGCTATAAATACGTATTGCGCACTATGTCCATTTTACCGGCAATATAATCATCCACCCAACAATTGATTCGATTGACTATGGAAAGTTTTCGCACCACGTTTAATTTTTTTTTAATTTATTTAAAATCATCCGTATCAACCTGATGGTTATTAGCGGCGGAGTGTATTTATTCACAATTTTATAATAAGGTTGAGAGCAGTTAAAAAGCAAATATTATTTTTCACTTGATGTCGTCCTAGAGCTTCTTTCAAATCTTGAGGTATATTGTAATTGTCTCTTTCTATTTGGAACATCGGACATTCCTTTATGAC
>WOGP01000720.1:5234-22414 GCA_015342065.1 Leptinotarsa undecemlineata | reverse complement strand
AACTCAATAACATCATACTCTGTTAGAGGATGATAATAAATTGATTTGGGACAAACCTGTATGTTATCAACTATATAATTGAGGTTTGTATTTTGTTAGATCACATATTTGGAAAGATGTATGTTGAAATTATTTGCAACTTCGCTGTCTGGGAGTCGAATACCATTCTGGTGAATTTTAACTTCAACTTCACCTGTCACAAAATCAAATATTTGAAGGCTCCTCGTATATTACGTGTGTTGTATTGTATTTTCTTGGTGCATGTTTAGTTTTAGGGGTTTCACAAACTCATATCAGGAATAACTTTTTGTCGAAAAAGTTTCCCATATGTAGCATACTTTGGAGATAACACTGTATATCATTCATTTCCGAATACATATACCTAACTAACATTGTATTCCTTCGATCAGTAAGAATACAAACTAAGCAAATTTGTGTTTTGCACTTCTTAATGATCATCCCCAAAATATGCCTAGAGTTTATGCTATGAATCAGACGACTCAAACGAGTGATCAGTGAAGGTAGGATCAGGTACGAGGTAGTATTTGATAGTTATTTATAATTTCAAGTATCAACAGCTCAACATTATTTTCAGAATAGCATCATAATAGTGATCAAAAATATTTGTTTTAAAGTAAACTAGGCATTGAATGGTTTTCTAAAATTATAGATAAAGATTAACATTAATTTGATCTGACTCTATGAGCTTCTTTATTTTAGTTTTGAAAGCTTCTTCCCGTCTCAATTCTTTCACACATAAAGGTAGTGTCAGTCACAAATAAAAAAAAACAAATTTGGCAGAACTGCATCTTCCAGATTTGTGGCTGCAGGTTTATCAGTTAATAAGGAGAGTTTTTATACAATTCCGGCT
This sequence comes from Leptinotarsa undecemlineata, assembly GCA_015342065.1. Taxonomy (NCBI): domain Eukaryota; kingdom Metazoa; phylum Arthropoda; class Insecta; order Coleoptera; family Chrysomelidae; genus Leptinotarsa; species Leptinotarsa undecemlineata. The sequence goes on along the minus strand of WOGP01000720.1, from coordinate 21,543 downwards.
TCACAGTTGATTTTTGTTACCATACCTCTGTGAATGTTTTCTCTAGAGTCAATCGTAAAAATTACGTGGTAGCGCCTTTATATGATATCCCACTTTCAATGTTGAATAACCCACACCAAAGGTATTTCAGCTACATTATTAATAAAAATGTTTGTAAACAATCTTAAACCTCTTCCGCATCATTACCATCCCATAAAACTATTCCTAACGCGATGTTTTGAAATAAATTTTCGACTCGTTCCCTGGACTCGCATGTCGTTGTTTGTTAATTCTAATTTATTAACAGCCAGTTGTTCTCTAAAATTATCCCCGTCTCTCCAATCCCTCGGCATTGCGTGCCGCATTTGCATTCGGTACATTCAATCAGCAATTTCTAATTTTAGTTGTGAAATGACATCAGTGCAAAAATGCAGCCAGCGGTGTTCTATGCAGTTCGTTACAATGTGTGAAATTGCATTGTGCCACGTTGTGTGGGTATCCATTACGTCAGGACTGGTTCAAGGTGCAATGTCCATTTACCTTGGAAATGCTCTCTGGTTGGAAACTCCAGAATATTGCAATAAACATTAAACTACCTACTGATATAAATGGGGATTTTTTTAAACTTAGATGTTTCTTGTTGAGAGCAACTGCTTCCCTCAACCATTACACAATAATGTTACGGTATTTTGTAATTTTTGGTATGTTTGTGCCCTGGAAGCAGACCGGAAATACCAAGGCAATGTCTCTGTACAATTGAAAACCTCACCTGAGCAATTTGGAAATTGCTCCGCACACATAATCATGGTTCTGACAATCATCACATATATCCAATTAATTTTTTTCAAGAATCTTTTGATATGAGTAGCTTCGTGTAAAACATTTTCTACGTGAATTTTTATCGGGAGAAATAACTGTGTATTTTACTCCTGCTGCAAATAGAATAATCTCAACCCTCCTTTTGTTTTACTGGGGTTCACAGACATCTACTTCTTCTGGCATCAACTATGATTATCGCTCATGGTTATGCCATCGTGGACCAGCCTACCGAAGCTAAGACAATGTAATGTAAGGAATTGTGCCGACAGCTGTGTTGGAGTTTATCCCCTTGAATTCGAACTCCAATTATTCTAAACAAGAAAAACTTCAGTGTTTGCTGTCTGTATTTATTGTTCACTTTCTTAGATTATTACGACACAACCGTCGTGGACTGTATATTATTTTACTCTGCTTGAATCGCAAAAAATGTTATTATTAACACCACTTCAAATATCTAAAAGGTGACACAGCTGTTCGATAACGAAAAAAGCATTCGTCTACAAATACAAGACAGTAAATGTTGCCAGAACGTCTACACAACATATAAAAAGTTATGATATTCTGAACAAGCTGAATGGCCGCAGGGTGGTATGTGGTCACGAACAATCCCCTTGAGGAATTGGGCCAAACCTCATTGTAATCAGCCTACCTCTGGTAATGCGTGATTCTGCCAGAGGTGACCAACTTTTTCCTTGCTACTCGTGTGAACGGAAATGAATGAATCAACACAAAAACAACAAAAAAACAATCCCGAGGCTGGACATGAGTGCTCACATCTAAAGCGGTGGCTGGGGATAAACAGAAATGTCCACCCCAATCTATCTCTTGGAATGAGGTTGTTATAGCAGATTACCTCCAACAGCAAGAACATTTCCTGCGGCTGGCGCCAAGAGTTTCCCCTTGAATGAAGGCAAGGAACCGGCTGCCCCTGCAGGAAAGCACCCTCAGTTGTGTATCTTCATCGAGGGAACCCCAAGAAGGTTGAAAAAGCGTCGCAACGACAGTTATATCGTTGCACCTTCCAAAATCTTCGCGGAGGTCATTGTTAGACACCTCAAGTTCTCTAAAAAGAGTGTGTTTTGTCGAGTCTTGGCCTACACCTGCCAATATAAAGGAGATATCTCCTAGTGTTCACCTTCCTGGAAAGGACAAGATGGACTATGACCTAGGAGGACAACTTCTCGGTAGGATGTACAATGGGTCATATGTAGCCTAAGTAGTGTGAGTCTATACTGACCCTCCCTAGTCTACAGATACCAGATCGCTCAAGATTCTTTAAACACTACAGGCTTCACATGCCGATGTGGTTCTTTCCAAGATGACAAGGCCATCTGCATAAGATTGCAGATCTCCCCTTTTCTGTTGAGGACGTCAAATGAACTGTTCACAAAGAGTGAACAAAGAAGCAGAAATTACACTCCGTTGTATGAATAACTCTGATACTTTGAACATACTAGCCTCATCTTGAAGAGTATCACTATCTGTCCTAGAATATCCTGATCTGATATGTCTAATCCGATTTGTTTTATGTACTGAACGGAATCTTTTTGGCCTCGTCCATGGAGAATATCAATTGATTTAACGCCCCATGTTGGTTATGGAGTCGTCTGGTATGATTAGTGACTAACTCAAGTTTGTTCTGATCTCGCAGTGAACTAAAATAAATAACTATTCACTCTCGGTAGAGTTACTTAGCTCCGTATTCTTCATAACCTCAACAGAGCATATGGTTTTATTATTGGCTTGTAAATGATCAGCTTCTTAACTTCTATGAAATGAGCAGATTTTTATTAAACTGTAGCGTCCAGTCATTGAATTGCCAAACTCAGGTGTTCCAGAAAATACAGGAACCTCTCCAAGAATCTCCTTGGTATTGAGTGTGATCAACATCTTAGATCTCTGATCTTAGATCTATAAGAATGTGACAGTATCCCAAAGTAGCTTTATAAAGCAATGTTATGGAGGTGTAACACTTTTCTAACTTATTTTCTGAGGAGCTGATATCAACTTATAATGTATACGTATAATGCAAAAAATTTAACAGAACAAATAGTTGTTGAAAATGAGGTAGAGCAGAGGCTGTTTTCACTTTTTTCACGTGTCAGAGATTCTAAAGACTTCGCATTGTTTCCTGTTTTTTTCATCCCTCACATTTATTTTAAGACAACATTTCAGAAAAATACTCAAGGCGCTCTTAGAGCCGTGCCTGTGCAAAGGATTTGAATCGCTGGAGATTAAATCCATTTTGGAAACCGTTGTCAGGAAATTTATTCCACATACAGATTAAAGATCTGTTAAACAGTGATATTCAAGGTGTACTGAGTTGAACCTCAAAATGATGAACAAACGACATTCCGTCGCGTATTTCTGATATGTACCGCTCTTGATAGAATCAAATTTGTCAAGTCATTTGAACACCTCCTGATAAAGTGTCTATAAAAGAGAGACAAATTCCCAACCTTTCTTCGATGTTCCAAATGTTGCAAGGCTGCATCTCCAATCAAGCAGATGGCTGTTTTCTGGATGGATTCCAGCAGCTTCAAGGTATGCTTAGGAGCGGAGCTTCATACATAAGAGCAATACTCCAAAGATTGTCTGATCTTAACTTTAAAGAGCATCAAAAGTTGCTGAAATATGTACAGTTTTCTGGTTCAGAACAGTGTTCCAAGGCTTTGGGAAGCGGCTTTTGCAATTCCAGCGACATGATTGTGCCGAGACATATTGCTGTCCATTTTAATCTCCAACAAACTTATCGAAGCAGAAAGCGAAATTGTCTGTCCTGGCAAAATTATATATTGAAACCCTAAAAATAGTTTTTTGAATATCTTATCTTATCTGCGGTCCAGTTCTTTTTGCAAGGTTACAATACCGTGAATGCGGTATCTTGATCAGTTGAATAAATTGAAACAGAATATTTAGAACAATTTTATGGAAAAATATAAACTGGAAAGCATCTAGGAATATTTCTCGACTACTCATAGAGAGAGATAAGTAGTTTCTTTCATGTTTAGGAAGCTCCCTAATGCACTTAAAGTTTACTCAAACAAGTTTTCTCTTCGTAAGAGAAGCTGTAGAAGAACCATAGATGTTAGCTAGGTTAGTGTCATAACAATAATTTTCCATCTGAAACAATTTATCTTGACTATTATTGATTTTTATGAAGTTGAAGCCGATCCTGCATTCTACATTTTCCATGCAAGCTGCTATCAAGGAGACAACCCACGTAAATCACGATGCGTGAAATTGGAATAAAAGTCTCATGAATGTTTTCGCCATTGCAAAGAAATGGAGGAACCAGTTTGTTGAGCCAGGCCAATTATTTTACTCCACACTTTCAATCAGTCCATTTTTCGTAAATCATTTTTTGAAACTAATCAGATAGTTGAAACTAGATAATTATAAATAAGGATTGAAAGTGAGATTGATATTAATAAAACGGAGAACAACAATTTTTTCTCCCTTTGAGAGTTTATTCACTTTCTACAGCAGCTGTTAATTCAAAATTTTGCATATAAAATTTGACATATTGAATGATTAAAAACCCAGAATTAATTACCTGTACTCCGGTGTGGATGATAGCTTCCAACTCGCTCCCATTTTCACGTAATCAGTAGGGATATTAATCATAATTTATTTTAGACCTCTTAACAACCCAGGCAAAATTATGCATCTTTACTGCCTCGGTTTGATAAAAACTCTTCAGGAGGTTCTGGAAATACAAGATTGAAATAATATTAAGAACTCCAATAACACGAATGGAATGAATTATTTCACTCAATTTTTATTGTTTCATCAGGTTTCGAAATTATTGACTCCATTTTGACACAATTCAAATCTATCAAATCTGTATTTGAGTTATTTCACTCAATCCACTGATTTTCCCAGTATGTTTCATATTTTGTTGAAAGAGATTGAACCATTAAAAAACAACCCCAAATTCCAGACCTTCAATCACATTATTTATGAAATTGGGGTTGTTCTAACTCTAATAACTATTTATATTCTCATATTTCTGAATGCATTGAATGTTTTTGGACTTTGGTATCATGTAGTTACCCGTTTTCAGTAAAAGCCAAAAAGTGGTCAATGTCGAAACTCGGCTTTGTACCAAACCACCCTTATTGGGGATCCTCATTCATATTTGAGGAATTGGGTTCAAGTTTTCCACTGATCCGATAGATGGCGTCTTTATAAGTGATTCGTGATACCCTTCCCATAATTAACACTGCCATTTCAGGATGTTACTCTGTATGATGTACGAGTTTAATAATACTTCAGTGACAGGTTTTCTAAAAGCTTTCAACTTCAATTGTGATCAATTCTTACTGAATATACAATTATAACTTAGCATGGGCATCTCCCCCTACAAAAACGCAGTCGAAGAAGTCGAAAGAAAACGAATAATTGTACAATAAATTGTGTTTCTGGTGACTTTACCACCAATATTAGTTTGATCCGTGGTACTTTATTATTGAAGGAAAATCATTCTAAATTATTAACAGCATTATTCGCGATTTTTATTGAAAAAAATTAAGATATGTATAAGTGACTCCTGAAAACTGAATAATGTAATTTACGATTGCTGCTGTGTGTAGAAATGAAGGTAATTAGAGATAAAATTTTGACAAGGTATCAAATGTTACATTGTTGCTTGATAAAAATAATTACCTTTTATTAAACCGTAAAAAACACACCAATTAACTCTACCAATACCTATAATTTATTGTGATAATAATTCGAACTGGAAGCAAATTAAAATAAATGCATTTTGCCACGATTTTCGAAAATACTGAATAAAGTATGAAATGTATAACAAATATATTTTCAATCTGAATTGTTTTTTATTTCGGCCAGAGTAATTCTTTCAGAATGTCAAAATTATTCGTTATTTTATACGCATGAAACTAACAAAAATATTCGAGGTACTTCAGGTATGAAACGAATTTGTGAAGTAACATTAATTCCGATTTGTAAGTTACATACAGTTGGCTAATGTACTACGGTTTCTTCATTGATAATTAATTGAAGATACAAGCCTCCAAGTTGATCTCAAGTTGGTCTCCGGACGGCTCTTTGCAACTTTCCACTTCTTTAAACAATTTCCTAATCAAAATGTCACCATTCCTTTGGACACCACTAACAAATCCTCCTTTGACATAACTCTTTCACATATAGCAATACTAATGTATTCCTAGCGAATTTCTTCTGGGTTAATGTAGTGGTGGAGAAATCGTCTGAAATGTACGAACAAATGATGAAAATTGCATAGTAATTTAATCTGATTTTAGACCACACTCACTTATAATGATTATAATGATAATAATGGTCTTTATTGGGTGAAATGGAATATAACAACCAAGAGATGAAGTTCAAAACTGCAGTGTAGAACACTATAAGTTTGTTCTACCACTTAACCTACCATGGTAATAAATACGACATGCAACTGAATGCTGTCATAAATCAACGATATATTTGTTGAAAACGACTTCGATACAATGGGATTGACAAAACTTGGCACTACATCACTATAAATTATGAAACAAAGTTAGTACCCCCGCCCCGTGATTGGAAAGTTATTTAGACAGCTTGCGAAATCTATCTCGTAACAAAACTTTCCTTTGAAAATTACTTTAACTCCATAGTTCAGCAGGAGGTTTGGATTACCTTTGTTGAGATCAAGACTCACCTAATCACAGTGCTGGAGTTAGGGTTGAGTGGAATAATATTTTCTGTCGTGCTTACACAGCAGGAAATTAACTTTGTCCCTTATTTTCATATGTAAACCCTTAAAATCTAATATTTATTGTATTCTTTTGAATGTGGAAATAATTAAGACGATTATTATTTTTATTACTATTAAAGATAAATACTGATACTGATCATGTTACTAGTTTTGAGTTTCCTTTGCAAGAAGGGTGATGATGTCGCCCTTTAGCAGCCAGGTTGTTGATTCCTTACAAGAATAGAATTCTCTGAATTAAAATTTTGGTTTTGGTTTCCGTGGAAGCAGGAAAGCTTTTCCTGTGGTCGCTCCTGATGGATAGTCTGCTTGATGCCCTCGACAGGAGAAAAGTAGATCTGCAAGCTTATGCAGATGATTTGGCATCTTGGCAAGGTCCACGTCGGGGAGGATAGTGTGGAATATCCTCTAAAGTACGTTGTGAGAATCCCCTTCACTAGAAGGAAAAAGTTGGACGATTCAACGCCACTTTTCCTCAATGGTGAGGTCATTCCATTTGGAACGAAGGTGAAATATCTTGGCATTGTCCTTGATACAAAACTCATCTGGAACGCTCATCTGGAAAAAGTTTTACACAAATCCAGAATATCTTTATTGACATGTTGTAGGGTTTGTGGTAAAACTTAGGATTGCGGTCGCAAACAAATCCATTTGATATATGTGATGATTGTCAGACCAGTGATCACTTATGGGGCAATCGCCTGGTGACCGAAGGCTTTATAGAAAACAAGCAAAGCTCTCTGGCTTACAAAGACAGGCTTGTCTGGCTATCTGTGATGCCATTCAGTACCACATCATCAGCAGCCATGGATATCCTTCTAGAATCACCTCCTCTCCACATTTTTCCGGAGATACAGGCAAGATGGATTGCATATAAACTTGTGCACATCGATAATTACACAAAACAATCTATTGCAGAGTACACCAGACTGCTGGCTGACTCTGGAAGTCATAGCATTCTGGCAATAACCTCTGTCATTATGCCTCCAACTGTCAACTATGAATCGCCTCATACAGTACTTTTCCCGAGTAGTGAGGATTGAATCCTCCGGGAGAAGGAAACTTCAAGAGCAGATAGTTGTTGGTTACCAGATGGAATAAGAAGACCTTCGGGCTCTGGTGCCAGTGTTTTCAGATTCAGAACCAGTACGGATATATCAACCTGCCTAGGGACCTATGCGACTGTATTTCAAGCGGAATTCTATGATATTGAATTGTGTTAGAAGATATTGATAAAATACAACCTGACACACAAATCAGTGAGAATTTTGTCTGGCATTCAAGCGGTGTTGAAAGCCTTTGGCTCCTACCGAGCTAAGTTGATAGCAAATTGTTAAAAAAGACTGCCACACTGGCCTGGAAGACAAGACGCTCTTTTGTAAAGGAAAGTGCTGCAAGTAGTTTCATCAAACCAGAAACTGTCATTGGCATTGCTTTATGTTTCGCCAAACAAACACTGAACACCTGGATGCCAAGAAGATTTAAAAAATTCTGACAAAATCTTCCAGAATTGGTTCACTCCAAGGTGTTCATTCACCCTTCGAAGCTTGGTCTACAGTAGGGATGAACTACGATGTCTACGGGCCTCCTTACAGGTCACTTTCATCTGAATCATCATATGCAGAGACTCGTATTGTCAAAAGACAGTGTTTGGAAAATGATGAAACACCGCTACGGCCGAATAAGGTTTTCAGAGTTTGGTAGAATCACACGTAACATTCGACCTGACAGAGCACTTACCATATAAACGGATTGGCTGCGGGTTGCAACCTATTCAAACTAACTTAACACAATCTAGCCTTACCCAATCTAACCTATCTCAACATTTCGGAGGCTAAAATCTGTTTGCGTCTTCATATGGCAAATAGAATTGACAAGTTACTGATAAACCCTACATTTTTCTTTGTAAAAAATTATTAAACGCAGCCCTTTAAGATTGTGGAAGGCGACAAAACCCAAAAAAAATCAATTGAAATACACCTGTCGAACCATATATGATATGCTCGGATTCTTTGAGTTTCTTCATTATTTTTTATGTGTTGTTGTGTAGTGTATATTGAATTTCATATGTGTGGTTTGCAGTATTTACCAATTTCATAGAGAATTTAAATAGACAGAATGGAAGGTAGCCAATTTTGAACCAGAAACACACTTTTCAAAGCCGTGCTTCATTATAAAACCGGTAACTGTAAAGTGATTCTTCTTCGTCGTGTCCTTCAACTATGAATATATAAATGAGGTAACTGATCAATTGAACTTTTTCTACAGGAGTTTGTATCACACTTTGTTTCCAATTTGACTATTAGATTCGTGGATTTTTTCACATATGTTTCATATTAATTTTTCAAAGTATAACCAAATGATATAGGACATTATTTACCACAAAGAAATATATTTTGCCACATTTGAAATGTTGATAATGAAACAAACAAACCAGTGTTCTTCCCGTTAGGTTTATCACGTCTCCATCAATATTACCGTTACGAACTATTAATGAAATGATCTGAATTTTCAAAGGCATTTTGTAAGTTATTGTGTCTGATTTCAATCTCCTACCTCCATAAACGGCTCTCATCGTGATTTCCTGCAATCCATTTCCTGCGGCGCTCAGTCCTGTCCTGCTGACCACCCAAGCCGCTAAATTCATTTTTTCTGACTGCCGTTCTTCCTAATTACGTCGCTTCCAGCCAGTTTCGTTGTACTCATCTAAAAATTTATTGCAAATTAATATGAGAAATTTTAAAAGACTGTTCAAGTTGAAGGCTTTTTCTGTAGAATTAGTGAGCTGTCGTCTCTGGTTATTAAGATAAATCTTAGCAGGCGTTATTGGTATTGGTGTGGAAATTTGGGGTTTCGCGAGTTTTAATATGCCTCCCATGTTTGTTGATTGTGGTGTTGAGTGAACTGGTCGGAGGACCATTATTTTTCAAAGTATCATATTTTTTTGATTGTCAGAGGTTCAAACGCCTTTTTTTGAATATACTATTAGGTTTCAGTAATTGTTTTTTAATTTTTTTTTCAACTAATTCTGATATTTCGGTCATATTTGTCCGTAGGTTTCAAATACATTAGTAGAAAGGGACGCAAAAGTGTAGAATAAGATCATTTCATTCAGGAAAACTCTGAAATTCATCAATTTTTCAATAGTTCATATACTTTTAATAAAAGTTATTTTTGTTTTCTCTTAATTGAATACGTTTAAAAATCAAATAATGTATAATTTTCTACTGGAATATTTATTCCTCCATTGACAACAGTTGAACGCAATATACCATTCAAAAATTGAATTACTCGTGATGAAAACATTCATTAGATTTTACTTAGATAAAATAAAAATATCTGAATAACAATTTTTAATGGTGATTGAATATATTTCATTACTTTCATCCAATATGAAATGTTTTACAAAATTACAAGCCACTAGAATCTAGTGACTAGATAGTGAGTAAGGTCAAGTTACCTATTGAGGTCTATCAATGACTACAACCAAAAAAGGATTCGTTAATTTCCAAACGTCCCTGGTCAGAATATCGGTAAATTTTGTGTATATTTTAGTACAGATAATGGATCAGAAAAAGTATTTCTCTAACCTCTATGCTCAACATTTTAAATAATAATTTTTGGATTGTCTTCTCTGAAATTTGAAGTTTGGTCAGACAATCGCTTGTGGGATATTCAAAATCGCATACAATTAGACAACTTCATAACCCACATGGGTGTGACCATTTTACTAATAAGGGAATTATTAAGTAATTGAATTGAGTCAACATCAGTAAAATTTAGTTCACAGATAACTTGAACTAGTTTTACTTCCTCTACTAATGTTACTCTCTCCAATAGATAACTATGATATTTTGAATGTGATAGTTGAATCGTTTCATTTTACTTTTACTCTCTGCATAAAAAAAGTCATTATATGATGGCGTTTCTGAATATTGAGAATTGTTTCCGTACCGATTATTTAACTTGCTCATCAGCCATTCCTAGCCTACCAAAATGAAAGGAAAAAAAAGCATGTATGAACATTTTCAATAGGAGAGGTCTTAACTTAGACTCCTGAGGAACACCAGATTATACAAAAATTTCATTTCATAGATAACTATTGACACGAATATCTTGTTTTCTTTCTAATCAAAACGTTTTTTATTCTTGCCATGATTTTGAAGTTTGTATAAAAGTATTGAAGGCTTCACATCCAATCTTAAAGAAATCCTTCTCATAGTCGATATAATTAAGCAAATCAAGCACAGAAGTTTTTCCTGGAAAACCCAACTGATAGTGGATTGATTGTTGCACTAAATATTGGTGTGAATAGGTCAGTTAAACAACTTTCAAGAACGTTTGGTACAATACTTGAGATGGCAATCATTATGTATTTTTTATAAACTTTCGCTACCAGCTTAATGCATTAGAGTTATTCAACTGACCTTTCTAGAAGGCGGGAATGGAGCTATAACCCATTACAAAAATAATAGAAATAAATTCCGATGGTACTTCAAGTCATTGTATTGATTACAACAGCTCGCTCACTCTTTGGTAAACAAACAACGCAAAAATGGATTACTAAATGAATGTGATGGGATTATTCAGTACTTAGGTGCGTTAAAAATACTATGTTTTATTATGGAACATCATTCAACTTGAATCTAGATAATCAGGAGCTTGCGGCAACCTGATCTAATTGAACGCATTGGAAGTATCTAAGAAAGTATGTTGAGACGAGCAACATTCAGGACAAGGACGTGCTATAACTGCTGCTTAATATTGATAATGACGAGGTTGGAATGAGGACCAGGCCCAAGAATCGAATCTTACCGTCGAAAAGAATTGTATAAAATAAGAGGGGTTTATTGGAGGACAGTTAACGATATAATGACCAAGTTGTTCTCCTAAATAGTCTCTCTCTATTTTTGTCAAATCACAAACAAACTACAGTTCAAACATTCAATAATATAATAATCAATCATTAACTTCAACTGCAAGCAGCTTCATTGGACCAGAACCTGTCAAACAAATAGCGAACACCTGGATGAAGAGTTATGGAATTCTCGCAAAATCTTCCAGGAATGGCTCGATCCATTCTCTCTTAGCTTGAAACTAAACAGTTTATTTAATTTGTGTAGAATAATCAGTGATTTATTGCCCTCATCATTCATTTCAAAGCACGAATACTGCATTATGTAAAGTTCAGTGACTTTGTTGAATGGAACCAACGTAAACGTTTTTTTTTTCATGTTATGCTATTTACTTATAATGATAGTAATTAATAGACAGTGTCCCTGTAATATTTCACGAATAAATTGCATGCACGAGTATGGAAATGGTTTTAATTCCAAAGTCTTCGATTAATTTAATTGAGGAATAATTTCACTCTCTGATGGTGTTAGAAGTCTTGGTGTTGACATAAATTATTAATAATAAGGGAGCAAGTGATAATTGAACATAAAACATATTGATTAGTTATAAAATGGAATACGGAAGAGGCAAACTAACATGCTCACTTAATTGAACTGGAAGATCATTAATGTCGTGTTCGTTTGATACTGAAGAACGAGAAAAATGTTGGGGCTGAGAATCCCTTTAGTCATGGTTTTTCAATTATCAAATGAATCGACATATTAGATCGACTAAAATGAATAGAAATTGGTGAAGAGTATTTTTGACATATACTTATGATAATAGGATTTACTTGAAGGCTGCAATAATGTTCACAGTTCCTATGTATCCAAATTTATTCAATGAAAACTGTATCAATCCATTTGATAGTTCGTCATAAATTTTGATTCTTGTATTTTTATACTTTAGTAGAGTTGATGCCTGATTTTCTGTAGGATTCTGATATGTAAATTAGGGAGTCTGAAGGGGACAGCTGATTAATGTACTACCAATCATACTTTGTGAATTCAAACTCTGAAATAATTACTCATGTATTCTGAAATAATTTCTGTAAGACATTGTGTAACTGAAACCAAACAGTTCACGAATAATCCGATTTTGAATTATCAATGTGGTTTGAACATGGATAAAGGTTAAATAGTATGCTGTGTGTTCTGTTAGTTTAAAGCATTAGTTTATTTGATGCCATAGAGGTTATGGCATTATACTTTGGACATCAGTTGGCTAATCCTCAAATTCATTTTTTGGTTATATAACATAAATCAAAGAAGGAAGGGTCCTAGAAGTAAACCTTGTGGTAAACTTTACTCACCACGCCCTATTTGAGTATTAAGTGGTTTTTATTTCTCTAAGATGAATGTTTGTAATTTTGGGAGATTTTTCCTGAGAAGTGATTGATTTCCATGTTGTTTTTGACTTATTTTCTGATAAGGCAATTATCATATTGAAATACAAACCCTTTGCAAGGCTAATGGTAATTTTCAGAACCTATTTTTGTTTACCCATATAATCAAAATAAAAATATGTTGAGATTATACTTTGACAATAAAAGCTTTTATGATATGAATGAAAAGAAATTGCGAGATTTCTAGGTTGTAGATCAAAAAACAGCGCTGTTGTATTATTTGCATCATCATCAAGACTGAATTCCGTTTTGATCCAGACAACAGATTGTTCTTGGTGGTAGTTTAGGTTAGGTCGAAAGTGGCCAGATTCCTGGCCAGTATGGCCTGTAATCTGAACCAGAACTTGATGAAGCATCGGTTCCTGGCCATACTGACCAGGAACCTAGATCAATGCTTCATCTTGTGACGTTATCCAGACAACCTCATCAACTTTAACGAATATCGACTATTCAAAAGAAGATTAACATTTTCACGGTACTCGAAAGTAATATTACACAAATTCTTAAGGGCACTTTAATGAACTACTTCATCTCTGAAATTAAAATTATTCATCAACATATTAAAAGTTTCTTCTCAACTCTTGTTCAGATAGAAACACCATTTTTCAAGATTACTCAAAATGAATTATTTTTTTAAATGTTTGTATCTTACCTCAACATCCCAGCCGTAATAAGTATCTAAATCAATAAAAGCCGTACGATAAATGGGCAAATGTTCTTCTGCAATTGAAACTATCACGTCTTATTCAAACAGAAAAGGTTTTCAATCCAAAATATGTAATTTCTCCACGAAGCCGGTAACACTGGTGACATTAAATTTTCTGTAATTCAATTTTTTCTTTTTCATTTTTGCAGAGTAATACCCTGTCTTTCGTAGCATTCTGAACAATCCCCACAATAGATTTTATAAACCAGAACACTTGATTATAAGTCCAGTGATATTCTGTTTTTTATTATCATTTCCGATACAATGATATGCAGAATAGTTGCTAAATATTTTTCAGAAAAGAAGATTATGAATCCAATTTATCGCCAGAACTTGGTTTGGGGCAATAAAAATGTTTGTATCCAAAAAGGTCAAAGAGTTCATTTTCATCTTCTGGAGTAATTTTAGTGTTGAATAGAAGCGTTGGAACTTATCATCGATTCCTGAAATTTCTCTTTTGGAAATAAAAAACGCCGAAACTATATCTTTGAAAACAAGCAACTGAAAATAATAATATTTTCAAGTACTTGTGTAGTAATTTGGTCGTGACTGAATCAGAAAAGATGGACGACATAAAATTATCCATTGTTAAATTTTGTAACCGTGAAATTCCGTGATAGAAACAATGAAAAGTTGGAAGAACGTAATAAAACTATACAAGGGCAATGTTATGTTTGATTCTCGATATTTCTTTCAATATTTCAGTTGTGGGATCTAAGTATCAGAATATTGTTCAAAAAATATCTCAAGAGGTATAGAAACATATAGTCATACGGAATTTATCTACCTCAAGAAATTCAAAACAGTACATCCTGTTCATCGTTTTGTCTTTATAGAAATCTGAGGATTGATTTGTTGACGTCTATGATCATGTCTCAAACCAGTTCCTGAACACCATCAATATTTGGACCACCAAACCTTTCAGAAGTGAATATTATTGCTTTCCATAAATTAGAATTCAACAGTTCTTGAAAATAGAGCGTAGAGCATAATTAGAACTAATTAAGTCAAATTTTGATGAAATAACTTTCGTTAATGAGGACAAAATACCGAATCCACCATCAATAACCAAATTCGTCGAATAGAACTCTCCAAAAAGTTGTTGACCCTTCATCGAATATTCGTTAATGTTATTCACAGGCTAAGGCGATTATGAGTCAAAAGCTATAAAACTCGGTGTACATTCCTCCTCGTATATACCGGCTTGATTTCTTCCAAATGGTTCTTCGGTATAAAGTGAGAACTTTATTGCGTTTATTTATATTCCGATGTATAACCTATAGACAAGTCTCTTTAATTTATACATTTTGATGGGCCAATACAGAAGTCTTCGTTAAAAGCGTTCGTGATGTTATCACTTTTATCTAATCATCCTTGCGTGGGTCACTTGATAAAAGGGACGTCTCAAAGTTTTCTCCGATGGTATAATTTGAAAGAGATCGAGAATGAGCAAGTGATTGTTAGAGGTTTGAAATTCTATTATCGAATATAATTAATAGATTAGAAAAACAAGAGTAGTGAAAATAATAGAGTAGAAAAATAATGTTTTGAAAAGTTTAAAAGAAAATGAAAATAGTGTTACAAAATATAAGAATATATTTTTGAGTAAGAGAAGTTATGACTTTTTTCTTCTCGAACTTTATAAAAAAATGTGGGAATTTTCTAAATAGAAGAAGAAAGATTTCTTTGATTGACGACTTGTTTATTTTGTGGCAATTCATGTTTACTGAGGAGTCACTATAAAAACACACTTTTGTCTATTTTCCACGATAGTTCATATTTGTTGACTAGTTTCGGAAATTACATAATTTTCAAAATTAACTAGATTACAGTCAAATTTGAGTTATTTACACCTACAGTGCCTACACCTATCATAAATAATTGGGTACTTACATTGTCTATACCCGGGATAACGTCAATTAATAGCAATATATCGATGAACATAACAAAAATGTTTTGATAAAATGTATGTTTTGGGAATTGACTTGTAGGTTCAGGAGAGGACTATTGTTCAGATCAAGTTGTTTGTTGAGGATAATAAAATTGGAATTTTTCTTTTACAAGTACCTAAAAATCATTGTGTACCTTCGATTAATAAGAATAAAAACTAAGCATAGGATGCTTGTGTTTTGCACTTCTTAATGATCATCCAGAGAATATGCCTAGAGTTCATACAGTTTATGAATCAGACGAGTCAGACGATGATCAGTAAATACTGATTTCAGATAAAAAGCAAAGAGGTACAGACATTTTTATGAGGTAAGTATTTGATAGTTATTTGAAATTGTAGGTATCATCAGAGTCAACATTATGTCAGAATAAAATATTAAGAATAATTTCATTTGACTCTATGAGTTCCTTTACTTTAGTTTTGAAATCTTTCTCCCTTCTCAATTCTTTCACACATAAAGGTAGTGAGTTATATACTTTGGGGCCAATGAAGAAAACAAATCTTTGTAAGTGACTTTTCTTGAAAATCGACAAGACAATAGATTTGTTTTCTATGAATCGGGTAACATAATGTTAGAGCTGATAAACAATGGGCTTTGTTTTACGGTAAGTATATATTAGGCAATAATATGCAAATAAGTTTTTGAAGTTTAGTTGTTTGGATTCTTTATAAAGACTTTTTGTATTATATAATCTGTCCTTTTTGAAGAGTATTCTTAGCAAACAATTTTGAGTAGTTTGAATTTTTTTTAGCGTTGTGGTAGAGACTTCCCCATATTACTATGCAATATCTTAAAATTAATGTATGCCCTTG
>WOGP01000719.1:0-22425 GCA_015342065.1 Leptinotarsa undecemlineata | reverse complement strand
GTAAAAATAGTGAAAAATATTAAATTGAACATATAAATTGATGAAGAAAGTTAAACATGGATACTTAACATTTGTCAAACCCATTATTCAATTTAATCTTGCCTTTTGCGTCGTAATACATTTAATTTCCTTCCACTGCCTACCTTATAATATTCAATCGATAAAGTCACACTCGATATACCTATTATATGTCCCACCCAATACAATCAGAATTAGGTCAAGATAGGTATCGTCTGCGTACACTATTTTACATGAAAAGTAGTTATCGACTAACTTGACAAATGTCGTTGGTACTGATGACGTATCTGAACGATAACCAATCAAAGATATGACGTAACTTAGTTTCGATAATCCGTTATTGATTCCCAATCCATCAATCAACTAACAATAATTGATATGCATAATGCGAAATTTCATTAAACAATTTCTTAACGCCAACTTTCCCAAAAATTCTTGAAAGTTCAGGTGGAAGAACACATTGACAATTTCTCTATACTTCCAATAACTCAATTTGGATATCGTAAAGGACAGTTGTGCAACTGCTTTATTGCATATAGTGGAAAATATTATTAGAGCACGTGACACAAACAATAAAACAGTATTGGCTCATCTTCATTTAAGTAGAGCGTTCGATACTAGTAACTTCAATTTAATGTTATTAATTCTTGGCTATATAGGACTCTCTAAAAATCACTAATCAGATCGTATCTGATTAGTGGCTGGCTGGTTGAATATAGACGATAGGAGAGTGTTACATGCTGCAACTTTGTTTCGCAAGACAATCAATTAAAGTACCGCCTTCCTTACACTAGAACTTACTTTCAGAACTGATGTGAATAATATCAATGTGAGGTATGGAGGCTGACTAACTCCGCCACCCTTTCGTACAGGGTTCTTCAGAAAAAGTTTCAGCAAGCAGATTTGTGCAATTTATGACATTCTAAAACTCATGAAACGAAATGACTTCAACCATTTTATACCAATTTCAAACGATTCTTACCATCTTAAAACTATTAACGACCCAATAGCTACCTATGTATTACAAATTCACAAATAGTCATTGCATTTTTTGATAATATTTCCTTTTTTTTTGTTTATTCCTTTACGTACTAAGCGACATTTTTTAGTTAAGTGGAATAGCAATTGAATGATTACTCGTCATCATGCTAATTGAACTTCGCCTTTTATCTTCATATAATAATTGAAGTATACCTGATTCATTTTCTTGCAATAAAGACGATATTATTATTATTTTGTGATATCCATTTTGACGCTGATTATTATTCAACCCTCTTGGTTGAATAAATTTATATAACTAGCATGATTGAAAATATGCTTGCAATTCACATTTGATAGTGTTATTGAACCTGATAATTTAAGTTGATCGAACAACCATATATCGTGTGAAGTGTGACACTTGAGATGAAAACACCTCTGTATTTTAGTCATTTTTGAAAGCAGATATATGTGATTTTTGTTAGAGACATAGACCTTCATGGGCCGCACTATTACATTTTCTATTAATGGACCTGAATAAGAATCTACGAAAATAATAAATTCGTTATAATGTAGGAATAAGATTGAAAAACCTAATATTTATTATGAATACATTCATTTAATCGATTTTGACTATTTTATTATTTCTATAGCTTTCATTAGGAACCGTTAATTGATAATAATTGAACTTGAATATGGAAATTACAGAAAAATTAAAATTTCGAATTATTGGTTGTAGGGTCAAAATCGATTTCTAAACAACTTATTTCGGTATCTCCGACGCGGAGAAAAATATAGAAAATTTGCTTTTTTCGCGGGATCGCAGTAGGCTGGGTTTAAGGCTGTCACTCGGGCTAAGTATTGCGAAATGTGCGGCCAATGATGGACTGACTACGCCTGTACCAAAAGTCAAATATCTGCTTTCAAAAACGACTCAAAGTGTGTCACACTGTATGAAGTGATTGCTGATCACGCACTCTGAACACTAATTAAGATGAACTACGCCAGAATCAATCAATATAATACTCAAATGGCTCACTGAAACTCCATACCTCGATACAGATGAGCAATCACAGTTCCTTGAAACCGGAGACCACTTTCTGTGGTAGAATATTTTTCTTCAAATAAAGTGTGTAGCTCGAGATAAATGCAGCAAGTAATTGGCAGTGACCACAACGTATAGTGTCGTGAACAACTCTAATCCAAGTTGCAATCTCCGAATTAAATATTCATGAATGGGCTTACACATGGAATCCAGTTGTTGGTGATCTCATTTTCGTTTTATATTACTAAAATAAACATCGAACACGAATACCACTTTTCTTTGTTACAAGCTTTTATTACCCTCATAAGACTATCACAAGTTATAGAGGGATGTTGTTTGAGCGCATTGAATTTTTGTGATACGATTTTGTAAATTGTTTCAGTATTTCCAACACCCATCCACTGTAGGTTACATTTATGGTCTGTACAATCGAATCAGCATGAAAAATTACATGACTTATGAAAATGTAAATAGTTTAATTGATTATGGCATGTCACATGGATCACTTAGGTACAATTTATTTGCATATCAATATAAAAAATACTATCTGAGAAACCTGTATCGTGAAGTAGAGAAGCATCTCCTTCTGATAAGTTTTATGAGAAAGGATTGATTCAACCTAAGTTCTACAGAATTCCTAACTGTTTGTGTATTAACTCATCCACTGACACAAATCAATGTTAATAAAAGCAGAACATCGGTAAAATCGTAACATTGACATAACTTTCATTTTAGCATATTCATGTCATTCACTACATCGTAAACATGCATATAAACTACTTGAGATTCCAGAATTGGTAGCAACGTCAGCAAACTTTTCTCTCTATATACCTATATTACCCATTGACGTCTATCAGAGGGCTATCACTGAGGATGCTTTTAAAAATAATACATAAACACGATATAACGGTTGAAGGCTGGACCCATCGTTCACATACTTTAACTGTGATTAAATGCACTATACCCGTTAAGTCAAGTTTAGTTCAGATAATAAATTGTTTTATTCTCACGTCGAAACTCTTTCATCTGCCTCAATCAATGTCTCCTCCAGTTTGTAGTTTTTATCAACAGTAACAGTTTTTTTTTAAATATGGTTTTGGTGATTTCACAGCATCACTTTTCTCTCATTATTGAATTAATATATGGATGATTTTGAAAGTTCCGTCGTTTGCGAACACATTTGCATTGAATTTCATTGAATACAAAGGTTTATTATATTATGTTATATATTATTATATTATATATATTATATTATACAAAAAATTATTTCATTGAATACAAAGGATTTTGGTGATATGAGAACGTCGTATACATGAAAAATAATAATATTTGCGTAAACAGAGAAAAGCACATCCAGTTTTAGTGGGGAGAACACTAAAGTAGTCGTTTTAATTCACACACCCAGTATAATTTACTAATAACAATGATTAAGACGCAAGGACATTATTATCATTTCCGACAATATATTTTCTACAGGTAATAAAGTACCTAATTAAAGTACTTGGTATTAGATGGGATCGAATCATGAAGTAATAAGTATTCTAGCGAGAAAGTATTTGGGTACGTGATACATTAAAACGTGTTTTTTATAGGAAATATTTAAAATTTTAATTGAAATTCAAAAGTAAAAACAATTTATTTAAATAAGATTCATTGATTATTAATGTGAGTGTTCCATATTTTTGTTACCCACGGTATACATACAGCTTTAAAAAGGCGCTTGAGATTTTTTATATCAAATCAAACAACAGCATTGAATACTTGAACTAAATACTACATTTTTCCCGTTTCAACCGACTCAATTATGTACGACAATGAATCAACCACTCAAAAATGATTCATTGCTTTGCTGCTTAAGGAAACCTGTTTAACCTAACAAAATGAACATGTATAGAAGATCATATTTTCCATAAATCTTTGAATTTGAATATCGAACCAGGATTTTTTGAGTAAATATATATTATTAAAGTCACACATACATATACAACAAGCTCAATCGATCAGAATGCATGCAATCCATCCCATTATTTTGAAAATTTGCTATTAAGCAAATGCTACCGCATATAATAATTAACACAATAATATACACTCAAGCCATATGCTCAGCATAATTTCGAAAATTATGCATTTGCTCTCATTATAACCGATTGAACTTGATTCACTCTGGATATAACCCTTAAAAATTTCTAATGCATTTTTCCATTCAAAATAAATATGCATATTCTTTCGTTTCTTTCAGTGTTGGTGGTACTCCCGGAAGCGGTTTACTTCTCGGCAGAGAGCTGCATCCAGCATACCGATTGCCTCCACACATGGAGTACCTCTATTCCCTCCAACATTCCACGAGTAACTCTATTCACGGTAAGTAATAAATCTGGACATATACATATGTCCTGAATTCCTAACACTTCATCATACTCCAATGTCCAACAAACTGACATCCTTGTGTCAGCTTTGACGTAGTACCTATCCCTTCTCACTGTCCGAAACCCTATCCGTCCTCAAAACAAAACACCAAATTCTTCAAAACACTCGCAACCTTATCATCAACTGCATGTCAATTACCTATTTCCTTTAAAAGGCTAAAATTTTTCAAAAAAATTATAAGTGCTCCCATAGGTTCCCCACTCTCTCCAGTCCTTGCAAATCTTTATACTTCTAAACCAGAGTCATTGACATGTCTAACCTCAGATCTACATGTTGGCTTCGATACGTAGATGACGTCTTTGTTATGTGGCATGATAGATTTGAAAGTCTCCATACCACATCAACTCCTTACATTCTTATCTAAAATTCACTTCACAGTGGAAGTCGAAAAACAACTCACTTCCATTCCTGGACGTTCTCATCACAAAAACGAATCCGTCCAAAAAATTACCTTCTCAATAAATCATATTATTCAAATACAAATTCAATTTTAAGTATGGTGAAAGAAATTTGCTATTCAAATTATTATTGACTAAAAGGCAATATTGTTTATTGTAAAATAGCTACAATGTCCGTCATTGACAGACTTCAATTAACATAAAACACTAAGACGGTAGAGAAATAAATACTGTCTGCTTATAAATAAACCAAGCGTTTCGATATATAGCAGAGTAAATAAACACATCTTCTGCAAAAATAAATCATTAAAACCGCTAGACTCTAAATTTATAAATAAACTGCAGTCTGGTGATACAATAACCGTAAAGTTTTCTCCGAAGTAAATGTTTAAATGAGAAAGTTCTTTTTTAGTCACTGGCGCAGTAGAATTTATTATTTATATTCAAATAGAAACTTTTGACTTGTTGCATAATTTTTTAAATCAATGATTCCCATGAATATTTCTATCATCGTAAAAACCCCTAAAACGAACAACAAAAACATATGTGTCTATTCAGACATTTGTCCTTTAAATAAATAATAGTAGATTTTGTATAGGACGAGTTAAGAGAATGAAAAGTAGAATTGGAACCTCTGGGATGAAATGAATTTATTGAGAACACTCTTTTCTTAAACTAGAACTGTGACAATTGTCTGGAGACGAATTTAACCCGTCGTTGAGATACGATCATCTCCTGTCAACGCCAATTGTGGTTTTACCTTCTAGGATTGATGATATTGGTGTCATAATTCTCTTGTATTCAAGTACATAACTGTGTAATCGATATTATACTAAATTATCCTCACGTGACTATTACTGGAGTTTTCCCCAACACCAAATCGTTATTTTTAACACCTCGACACGTATTTCGATCACCAAGTGATCATCTTCAGGAGGAAGATGAAACTCCAGTAATAGTCATTACTACACCAAAGGTTCCAAACAGTGCATCATAAGCATCCTTACGTGTTCAATATTTTTTATGAATCAAGACAAGAAACAATTTGAAGACCACGACAACAAAACGACTAGAACACAAATAACTTATTATATAATTTTTCATTTGCCAACAGAAAAAACTGCGTAGGCGCCATGAGAGTAACAGCTCCCCCAATGAAAATAGAACAAAATCCTAATTGCACTTCGGGATACGCAAGACGCGTCATTTATTTCAAGAGATATGCTTCCTTGGCGACATATGATTTAATTAGGCGAAAACGCCCCGATTTCGAGTCGTATGGAAGTGAGAAGAAACAAAAAAATGTTGCGAACAACTGATGACAAGAAAAAACGTACTTGATGTTGACAGATTAGCTCGAAAAACAAAATAATTTAAGAGCCCAGAACATTATTAATTGACTATAGTTGTGGATTTATAGATGGTTCATTAATAATTAGTCAAGTTTACGGAGCATATTGGGTATTACAACCGACCAAACGAAATTTCTTTACATATCATTGAAATGGCATTGGTGAAACAAATTATTATACAATTACAAATATTCAAATATTGTAATGTCTTTGATTGCAACAAAAATTTGGTGAATCCCAACTTGTGATCATGGCGAAGTTTACTAGTTATTTTTTTTTTTGTATTGTGAAAATTTCATGAATGACTAAATACATTATTATTTCATTTGTATAAAGCCAATTGCGATTATATTCAAAGTATATTTATTCACTTCAAAACCAAAATTTTCAACAATATTTCTAGTTCTGGGCACTCAATCACAAAATTGTCTAGAAAGCGGTTATATGATCAATGATTACTGAAAAAATATCTGGCGCTTTAAAAGTATTCATTTATTTACATTTAACTCATACGTTATAATCAGATTTATTAATTTTTATTGCAAAACTTCTTAGTGATAATCAAACGAGAACTCATTAATATAATAAATACCACTTTGCCAACTTAATATTCTAATTTATTGAAACTATTCATAATGTATGATTATTGAATCAGATGAATAATAATAATAAAGCCTTTATTTTATGATATTACCAGCCATGTTGGGAGCCAAGCTGAGCAAATGTTCACTCTGTCATTTTATTAGATATTAAAATATCGAACTGAAAGGCTGTTAAAAATGACATGCAGACATTTATAGCGTACCCGTTTTACCGATCAACGTATAAATATAAGAAGTTTTTATCTTTATAACAGTGTGGCATTTTATTTTCATTCGTTAATCCGTTCTCTTTTATGGCTTTAGTAATATGAGCGTTTTCCACCCGTTTCACGCATTATTTTTATCAATTGATCTTTGAATTGGCAAATAAAACTTTGAATTTTCTAAATTCCTGGCTGATTGAGCTCTTACTTAACGAATTTATTTAAATCATAAAATTACCATGTAAGTGCTAACAAACCGTTTGTACCATGCAGACCAATTCGAATAAAAATTGTAGAAAATTTAATTTTTCATCAACAATGAACTGTGAAAAAAATTTAAATATTCACTTCCTCCCACAAAAGTCACATTAATATCTATTCTATAATAAATTGTTATTAAAGCGAGCAGAATATGGAAGTGTCTATGTTACCTAATAAATTAATTTCGGAACTTTTGATATTTTTGTTATTAAAAAAACTTTTTTACCTGTGTAAACATTGTGATTTGCTTTCACCAAAGAAAATTAAATTTGTTATACCTTCAAGCAACGAAATGAAATTTCGTATTAGCAACGTCGTATTTTGCAACAGATATTCGTCCCTACAGATTCGTTTTCGAAAAAAATACGGTTAATTTCTATACAGACTTGTTTTATTGAGCTGATCACACTATTGCTATCTAAAAACTGGTAAGACTTAACAAGGTTGATTAAACTAGACAAAAGTTGCCTGTTTGAAGGGATAATAAAAATCTTTTTTCAGATCACAACTTAAACTACTAACATTTTAAGTCTTACTAACTATTTCCGAAATAACTTAAATAGTTTCCGAAATAAGCTTAAAAAAGTGTCTGTATAGAAAATTACTTTTTTTTTCTAAATCAAACCTGTAAATACGAATATTTGATGCAAAATATGACGACTTAAGACTGCTAATTGAAATTTTATATTGATTTATTGTAAAAAAATATTTTTCAATCAAATCTATTTGATCTTAGTACACTACAACGATTTCTGCAAAAAATATGGCCCCAAAAAATTCTTCATTCGATAGTGGACACCAACATTTTTTTGTAACTATTCTATGGATCAATAACATGATGAAGTGTAGTAATTGCGGAACATGAGTGGTAAAAAATATAAATAGAATCAATATATAAAAAACTGATGAATGTCTTCACAAAATGACAGACACCCCTTCAATACTTTGTGTGAACATTTTTGAGTTATTCGAATACTTTTCGCTATTCTCTGATGCGATATGTTAATATCAGCAGAGCGTTACTCTGGTAACACTTTTCAATCATATGTGACGTGCCTTCCACCTTGCCCTTTTTATTTTTTCTGTGAGGCGATTGTAGAATAAAATATATGAATAATAACATTGTTTTGATGTGAATACCTTGCAACAGAGAATAACGGAAAAATTGAAAACTATCATCCGTAAATTCGAGCAATTTATAAATAAAAAAATATTTGAAGAAAAGTGTTGGTGTTTTTGTATATCTGTGCAGCTTCTTGCAACCATACACTTGGCGATACTGTATACAATCAATAAGCCAGAAACATGTGTCGATTTGGTATTTTTGAGTAATCCACAATTGATCATCCTCATTTTGAGATTATGAGAATCAAACATACTAAACAAAAACAAATTAAAGGCCTTTTGTTGTGCGTAATTGTGAATTTTTATAATATCATGAATGAAGTCAGGACATGAAAACACCCGTGATGTTATAACAAAAGTGCCTACATAAGTGCTTTCACATTTTCCGTCATTATCCTATTCTCAAATTTAGCCCTGAGCGTTCACTCGCTAACAATATAATAATAACACATCTAAAGAAAAGAGTCCCTGTGGAACTCCCGTCTCGGTCAATGACTCCCACCCGAGATCCCGCCTGTCTATCACTCATACTTAAAAATAATAAAATTAATGGGTCGCTTGACACGTCAACAATAGCTGCTTGATCGCAAAAATATCCATTTCGTTTCTCAAACGCATGTGTATGACGTATGTTTGGTTGACGATATGCATATGTTCAAAGTTAACTCGGGGCTACCAACGCAATCTAGTTGATCTGAAAATAGAGAAGAGAGCAACGCATCATTAGGCAAATAGTCAGCGAACGATTCGGAGATTCAGCGCTCACTTACATGTGGTTTTAATGGACCATTCTCTTCCGTTGTGTCGAAAATAGGTGTATTCAAAGATCCGAGAGCTGCCAGACTCATCATTTCGGCAAAGATAATATTTTGACAATGAATAGGTTCTGTTCTTGGAGGCCATCCGACTTGTCCGTGTCTTCCAAAACACAGACTCGAGAACATAGACGGCGTTTTCCTCCATCTTCTTCGTCACAGCATGACACCCATTCTAACATCCCTTATTAGAATGTTTGTCATATTCTTCTGCGCCTAACTTTAGAATCGAAACCCATGTTGAATATTTGGTGTATCTATGATACTTGTTAAAAATATATTACTTTTTATAGTCAGAAGTACAAAATGAGGTTTGGCCTTTTGACATAAATTGTGGGCGAAGATGAATTAGTTGATATTATTTTTGATTTTGAAAGAAGTCCGTAAATTTATTTGTATAAAGTATACACCGGATGGCAACGAATCTCTTAGACAAGTGATAACTTTTAGAATATTAGGTGTATTACACTGAGAATTGGTATTGGTAAAAGTATGTAATGATGAAAGTTTTCCCATATTATTAATTTTCCCGTCTCTTTCGGTTTCACCGGAAATGGCTCTGGTTTTGTGTTTCTATTTGGAACGCCCCGTATAATTTTTTTTATTTCTGATAATGATAAAAACACCATCTCTTATGGTTCCGGAGATATACGGACTTACGTTCCCCCAACTTTTATTGTTATTTATTATTTCAACTATTTGATAATCATCAGATAAATTATATATGTTTCAGATAATTGCTTGAATGGAAGCAATATTTACAATTCTTCTACCACTCTCTATTAACAATAAAGTTTTTCCACGTCGTACAACCACCAGAAGTTTAAGGAAAATTCAAACTTTCATATTTCAACTCGACTTTGGGTTTCTCGGTGTTTAATATATAATATAAGCTATGACCTCAACTGGATTTAATCTTCAAAAGTACATACTACTAAGATTATCGAATGATAAAAAAATATGAATCAAGGTTTGAAAAAATGGGCAGGTGTTGATTCCAACTGGAATATGTGACTTCTCTCAAGAATCCATGTAAGCTTCATATTAGGAAAGAAGAATCCATTTACAGGATGAACTGAATAAAAGATCATTACCTCGATTCGTATTTTTTATTACTCATTGGTCTCTGCACAATTTTTTGAGAATTAGCTAGGTACATGGTTTGTAAAAAGTTTCAAGTATTAATTCCATTCGAGCGAGTATTGGGACTGTAATGAAAAATATTATATAATCATAAAATTAGTAAAATTCTAAGTGATTCTTCAGAGTTTTACATTTCACAATATTACATGAACATTGGTTACCAAAAAATTGTGATAAAAAATGCAGATTCATATTCAAAATTTTCAAGTTGAGGGTAGCCCAAAATGGACGACTTCCTGTAGAAATTTTCAATACATTTTGATATGCCACACAAAGTTTCTGTGACGAATTATAAATTATATCTGTGCAAATAAAGAACCAAAAGAAGATCGACTTTTTGGTATCACTTGAATACAGCATTTTAATTGGGGTGGCATAGGCCGCCAGGGATCCAGTATAAAACGAAGCCGTTTAGAAATGAGAAAATGTAGGAATAAAAAAAAATTGCTATAATACAAATGTTAGGAGGGGGTAACTGCCATTCCCCAGTTTAATAGTACTCTAAAATAATCAAGTTAAGCACAATTCAACTCTCTATCTATTACTGTTTACGGGCTCCCCCGTATATGTATTTTTCCTACATTTATTTCGTCAAGTTTTTGTATCTACAATCTAGTCAGCAATTTCTAGTTTTCAATGTAACAGAAAGATTTCATGTAAGTAGTTCTGACGTTCTATTGTTTTACATGTTAATATAGAAATGTGACATTATCTTCCTAGAAAGTGTTGATGGCTCCAATCTTACCATAACAATAAAGTACCTTAATAAATAAATGTCAAATTACGAACAGCAGTGCATAATTTTTAAGCGTCTACATATAAAAATAGAGGTTCTGGAGATCAAAGCGACTGCCTTTGACCACTTCACAAGTTTCGTGGTAGTTTACAATCAACCATAAAAATGGTCCAGAGAATGGAAATGGATATTTTACGAGTCAGATTGTGAACACATGCATGAACTGCTGCATGCATCTGGTTCGGTGAAGGATGCTGAAGAATAAATCTATTTCGGTGAACATTTTCTGAATGGTCTGCTTTTAAAGTCACTTTTACTAATTTATTTTATGCATAAATAGTACATTGACATTATATTTCAAGAGAAGTCTTCTAGTGATTATATACTGTAGTACTTGGAACTTTCTCCTTTTGCTATTGAAAACATATTTTTGTGCATAAGTATTAACATTTGCTGTGAACGACGGTTATTGATTTTGTGGGGAACACGTCAACAATTATTATTTCTGAGTCATTTAACTTTATTTTTTTCACATATTTTTTATTCATATGAAAAAATTACTTTAGCAAAAGTCTCTTGCAGTAAAATTAATGAAATATATTTCAGAAGTTAGCTTTGCTAACTTGATATCAAGCTAGCACAGTCGTCCTAGTAAAAATCTTGATACACAAATATTGAAACTTTTGTTGTCAATATTTGTCGAAAAACTGTATAAAAAAACAATAGAAAAAGTATTTTGTGGGGTTTATAACTTTGTATCAAGTTAACAATCACTTATTTGAAAAAAAACTGAAGGACGGCATTTGTTTCTTATCCATGAGCTATTTTTGGTGGATCTATTAATATACCAAGCTATTTCTTATACGAAAAATGTGAAATGTTTATATCACGTCAGAAAAACTCTTTCAATACTCCTTATCAATTAGAGATATTTGCAAAGAAGATTAGAGGACGTTATCCACCCTCGAATAATGAAAATCTAAAGTGAACTTTGATAACAAGACATACGTCAGAAAATTGCTACTAGCTTGAAATTCAGATTATGGTAGGAGACACTTCAAGTATCTTCTATGTTGATTTCATCAATTTTCCAGGATGTAATCCATCTCGTATGATAAAATTTTCTCACAAAAACACTGCCATCTTGAAATTCATAGAGTGTGTTGGAAGGCATCTTAGGAACAATTCGTATCAATTTTATTCATTCACAAAGGTGATGTAATTCACCCTCGAATAATAAAAACCAGAAATAAGCCTTTCAGAAAAATTTTGCCAGCTTGAATTTGTGGATTATGTTAGGAGGGAGGCATCTTTCAAACATTTCACAATAATATCATCTATTTTTAAAGAAAATGACGAGGTGTAATATAAAATATTCGTTAGATATATCCTAGTACATTCTGTAAATTTCAAGTTTGCATTCTTTTTATGAAAGGACATTCATCGTCAACGTAGAAGATTCCTGAGGTATCTCCCACTATATATATATAACCTGCGTATTTCAAGCTGGCAGCTATTTTCTTAAAGGACTCATATTCTATCTTCAATATTCAGGGGTAGATACACCCCCTTCGCAGATCATCAAATGGATAAAACTGATATGCATAGTTCGTAAGATGTTTTCTATAGTACATTTCCAGAATAGTGGGCACTGAACTCCCAAAAAACATTATTGCATTAGAACGAAAATATTGTTGTCAAGCTCATCTCATCTCTCATCTGATCTCTCATCTGTTGAGTATAATTTAGTACAATTTCCCAAGTGTTTAGTACGCAACTGCAAGAGACAGATTAAGATAAAAACGTCAGTTATTTTTGAGACTTTAGGGCCTGCTATTTTGGAACTATAGTATTATATAAGTACTCCTTGAATTTCAAGCTGGCAGTATTTTTAAGAAGGAAACTTTTTAATTTGGGGGGATGGCAACACCCTCTAACCTCCTTTGCAAATTTATAAAATCAACATTGAATATTCCACCTTGGGGAAATCGTTTATCTTTGATATTCGAGAATTGAGTTCTCTGTCGATCCTATAGATGGTGTCTTCGTAAAAAGAGATGTCATCGCCCTTGCGTACTACGGCTTGAAGTTTAACAGGTTAAGCGCCATGTGATTTTTATCTGGGCCATATTTGTGTTGTGTTGTGTTGTGTTTCCCCAACACAACACAACACAAAAAATGAGAGCGGACACACATGTCCTTGCCTTGGCCCCCAGATTACTCTTAGCAGACACGGGTGTCCGCTTTTGCCGCCATAAAAATGTTTTCACCGATCGGACACGACTTTCAACAAGGTGACCGCCGATATATTTTTACAAGCTCCGACAAGTTTTCTATTCAATTTGCCATTTTGAACTGATCGGTGTGGTTGTTTTGTTGATATTATTCGATAGTATCAGTATGAGCAGCCGTACAAAACAAATTGTAACCTTGGCTATGACAAAAAAGGACGATGGTGTCTCTTCACAAATATTTGGTAAAAGAATTTTCAGTCATTGTTTTCAACAGATGATAATTCTGAGTTCGAGTGATCCTTTTGCGGATGATTCGTTTGATGATCCTGGGTATCTACCAACAGGAAGCAGCGAAGATCTTACTGATGATAGTGAGTTTGAGAGTGATCAATCTCAAAGATTCCCAGAGGACAACCAAGACTCATCTCAGCAAGTCGCAGATACCATGATGAATGCTAAAGGTGTGATTCATTCAGAATTCAATATGAGTCAATCAGATGATGAGATGAATACAGAAAATGTTGAAAAACAAACTTCACCTCAAGATTTACACACTTCTGTTTGGAATATTCCAGGAGGAGAACATTCACGTTTTGAAGAAACATTTGTGGGAGGCATAAATCCGCAAAATCATGCAGCATTACAAGGAAGTAGACCTATCGACTATTACTTGGCTTTCGGGGATTGGACCAATCGTAAAGATATAATTCATTTGCTAGGTCTTCTTGGTTATATGGGCATTGTTCCGTTGAATTCAATCAGAGACTATTGGTCTACAAAGTGGATTTTCCGAAACGAGGTTATCCTAAGCGTAATGAGCTGAAATATTCGAGTTGTTATTGAAAATGCTCACCTTCTCTGACAACAATCTGTGTCTGGAAGGAGATCGCTTATATAAAATTCAGCCATTGCTTGATAAGTTCATCAAAAACTTCCAAAACGTTCTGTATAGACGAAACTGCTTTGGAACATTTCGTAGTAATCGAAAAGGAAATCCCGCTGAAGTCACGCAAAAGAAACTAAAAAAAAGGTGAAATTGTTGCCAGAGGAAATAATCGAGGAATATGTGTGCTCAAACGTCATTCTGACGAAACTGTACAAATCCACCGTCGTGGAATCATCATCCAAAAACCAAAAGAAGTCGTCGATTATAATACTGGCAAAAATTCCATCGATTTATCGGATCAAATGTCGAGTTACAGCACAGCTCTTCGATAGACCATACGATGGTACAAAAAAATTGCCATAGAGCTACTTTTGGGTACCACAATTGTGAACACCCACTTCATTTATAAACAAAAATTTTTACTTCTCATTCAATTCCTTTTTTATATCTTCCTATTGAATAATTTTCATTGAATGGTTTCGAAATGTCATTGAAAAAATATGAATAAACTTGATTTACGTTCTATTGCTTTCTGTCAACTTCCAAAATGATATCGAAAACCTGACACCAGCGTTCTCTAGCGCAAGGCCATAGCAGACACCAGTACCTATTGAAAATGTAAAAATGTCCGCTCGGCGTAGGCAGAACAAATAATTTTGAAGTGTCGGTCGCACTCCAGTGATCTCCCTGGCCCCCTTGGTAAATACTATGGCGGACACGGATGCCCTCTATGGTGCTGAACCTGTTAAGGACAGTTGAGTCCAGCAATTATTTTGTGGTTCAGCCCAACACCACTGAAACCACTTATAGCGGGTCGAAACAGCGCTGTCTGGTTTTGAAACATAAATGCATTGTGTCCGAGATTGAGTTCTCCGTCTCGATTCCATAGATGGTGTCTTCTTTAGGGGGAAGTTTCACTCAGACTTGTAGTTTCTGGACAGTTGAGTCCAGCAATGCTTTTGTGGTTCAGTCTAGCACCAATGATAAAGCATATCATGATAAAATACAATGTATGAAGGGACGGTAGCCGGTTGATCAGTGTCAGTGGTAAAAAAGTAAGGCCTCGGTAATCCTCGTACAAGGTTCAACTTTTGTGGGTTGACGTTCGTAAGGAGGCAACTGCTGGTTAACTGAAAAACAGATTCAGTAGACCAGATATCACCAGTAATTCGTCCTCGATATTGTCCAATAAATGTTTTATGTAATCAAGCTAGAAAATAATAATATTTTTATATAGTGTTGGTAGGTAGCACTCCCTACATGTATCATTGATCTGAATCATTACGCCATAAAAATGTTCATTTTATTTCAAAGAGAAAAAAGTTAACATTTTTATTATATGTTGAATATAATATTGGCATTATCCAATCACCAACTCTTTATTCAAAACCGAGTTATCTGAAGGCGTTTCCAACATGTTGGGTGAAACGTTTCCAGTAGGATGAAATTAACGTTTATCACGTTACCAGTCCACAAATACCTATAGGCATAAATGCATTTATTGCTATACAAACATATAATGTTATGTTTAACTATCGTTAACGCCTCGAAAGCGGATGTTGGAATATTTTTTGTACGCTTGGCGCTGTTTTGTTTTCTTTAAGGCACGCACTGGGAAAACAATCATACGCTTATTTTATTTTTCGTTTTGCCGTTTTTCAGAACATACGGGCTTGCGATCGAATTACGTACGTGATTGTTTCTCTACCGGATATATCCCTCAATAGACTAGTAGGATTTTTTTCTGTTTGAAAGTATCACGCCAAAATTGTAAGAGAAGGTTGTTTCCCATTTCCTGAACTTCATTAAGATTGCTGTAACATTTTTCTATGGCCCAAGTATTGTGTTTGTAGCACACCATAACAAATTTAAAAAAGTAAGCATAATCGACATTTTCTCTTATTTTATATATTCTCGTTTCAGATAATATAAATTTTTTCAAACTGAAAATGAATATGTACCAACATTTAATTATATATATTTATCGATTGTAGAGTAAATTAATTATTTAACTTCAATAACAATTAATTATCATTCAGTATTCCGCAAAGTAGACTTTGTGATGTGTTAAAAAACATCTCTCTTCAGCTAAAATATTTTTTCAGGGTTGGGTTTAACTCCAGAATACCTCAGTGCTAGAGGATTGACGGAACTTCACCCGTCCTCTACCTTGGCTAGTACCGAATTTCCGTTTAGCATAGACGGTAAGAATATTTTACTCAGTTTTTGTCGTTTCATATTATTGAGATGAGCCATATTAGTCTGGTTAGTTGTATTCTTATAACTTTTTTTATAACTAAAATTTGCAAATTACTTACTCTGAAAATAACTTTAACTTGAAAGTTTTGTATTGCAAATACGAGTGTATTCTGTTTCAACATATCGATTATTTTAAAAAAAGCAGATTTCTCCAGAAATAAATTATTTCACTTGAAAACTTTCATAGTGGGACAGGATCATGAATCTAGTGTAGTTTCAAACCAATTTTTTATTTCATTCGTTTGTTTGTTTGTCACAATAACATTATAATATTTTTTTTAAATGTGCGCAAACTGGCAACCTGCTTTACTAACTGCCATCTCATTATCATCACAACACCGGAAAAACTTTTGATTCAAAACGAACTATCCACTTTATTTCATCTTATTCGTATATTTTGCATCGTTGATAATGATCTTATCATTTACTTCATATTATTATCAGTGCGTTGATTTTTTAAACATGATTTCACCTAAACTTCCAATAGTTTATCGAATACGACAATGCCCACTAATGAATTGTTTAAAAAAAATACTTTATTTTTCTCTGTCAACTTACATAACTCACTTTTTTTCCAGGTTCAAGGCTCAACAGTCCGCGCCCTGGCAGTATACGAGCCTCACGAAAGCGCGCCCTCTCTTCATCCCCGTATTCGGACTCGTTCGACATCAATTCCATGATCCGATTCTCCCCAAACTCATTAGCATCCATCGTAAATGGCTCGAGATCCTCTAGTGCAAGCGGATCGTATGGTCATCTTTCGGCCGGTGCTATCAGTCCAGCCCTGGGCATGCATCCAATGCACTTACAGCAACTTCAAGCCCACCTGATGCGCAGCACAGGGTCACTGCTACCTCTTCCCCCTGCAGCTCCGCCCCCTCATCCTATGTACTCGCTTGGACATCACCCCCTACACATGACTCATAGTATTTGTAAGACTGATGTAAGTTTTAAAATAATTTGAAAAAACATCAAACAATGAATGCGAGTGTACTAATTGTATGATATTTTTGTCTTTATAGAATTTAAATGACAGAAAAAAGTCTGAAAGTAGTACAATAACCCAACTCGATGTGGAATCCACGATCTCCAGAAAATCCAAAGTGAAAAAAGAAACTTCTCTCCATCCTTGTGGTCCAAATGATGGCCAGACTGATCCCACGGATCTCAAAGATGAACCTGGAGATTTCATAGAAACAAACTGCCATTGGAAGGACTGTTCCACAGAGTTTGGAACCCAAGAAGAGTTAGTTAAGGTACTTAAGCATCTAGAAAATAGTAGTATGATCGATTCTGGAAAACCCAATAATTGTTTTTATTGTCATCACTGAAAATACAATTGAAACTTCTGGTTGAATATATTCACAAATATCTTCACATATTTCAGCACATCAATAATGATCACATTCATGCAAACAAAAAATCATTTGTGTGCCGATGGGAGGGTTGCTCACGAGCTGAAAAACCTTTTAAAGCCCAGTATATGCTAGTGGTACACATGAGAAGACATACTGGCGAAAAACCACATAAATGCACGGTAAGTTTACATGTTTCAATGGCGACATTACATTATAAATAAATTAAGATTAATTGTTTGTTAACTACATGAAAATTTCAGTTCGAAGGGTGTACCAAGGCATATTCACGATTAGAAAATCTGAAAACTCACCTCAGATCTCACACTGGAGAAAAACCATATACTTGTGAATATCCCGGGTGTGCGAAAGCTTTCAGTAATGCATCCGATAGGGCAAAACATCAAAACAGAACACACAGCAACGAGGTGAGTAATGTACATGTTATAACTTGTAAAGTTTTAATCCTTTCTCAATCTAACTGCTTTCATAGTTGGAAAATTTGTAAGTAAAAAGAAACAATGCATGTTTTTGTTGCTTGCATAAATGATTGCAATTAATCTTCATGACAGGAGTCTACATCTTTCTCGTGTCATTTACAGAAACCATACGTTTGCAAAGCCCCAGGCTGCACAAAACGGTACACAGATCCAAGTTCTCTGCGGAAACACGTGAAGACCGTTCATGGCGCTGAATTTTACGCCAGCAAGAAACACAAGGGCTCCGAGCAGAGCTCAGATGATGGACCTGCAGGTCTTGATTCCAGCCCACGAAGTGAAGACTTGCAAAGTCATAAGACGACCAGCCTTAGTAGCCCAAGCATCAAGTCTGAGTCAGATATTAATTCCCCTGGTCAGCATCAACAAGGAAGTCCACTTGGAACTACCCAACTTGCCGGTAAGTCTTCATAAACTGCTAGGTTATTTGTACTCATTAGATTTTTTTAAATTATTTATTTAGAATTAAGGATAACTATATCATATCTTCCACCTCTAATTATTTCAAACTCAGCATTTATTACCTTTTATGTTTTCCCACTTATATATGAAATTGAATATTCCCAGAAATAATGACATTGAATTTTGAATGAATATTTTTTCTAGGGCAAGGAGGATTCAACGATGATCTTTCCGGTGAACTGGGCAGCAATTTACAACCTGGAGATGATCCTTCGTGGGCCTACGATGCTGAAGACTTGGAAATCGATGAATTGCCAGTTGTCTTGAGAGCGATGGTTGGAATAGGAAGTGACAGAGGTGGGCTAGCAATATCAGAGAGAACGCCGAGAGTGCGCATGAAACATATGGCCAAATACAAGCCCTCGAACATACCTACGGCAAACAACCAGAGAAAGAATATTGCCGATCTCAACAGGAGGATAACAGACTTGAAAATGGAGGGAAAAGGTATTAATCAATCATAGTTTCTGAAAAAGTAGAGTTTTCACCAATCTGGAAGTCAATCTGCATAACTTTGTAAAACTCCCAATCAAGTAAATTTCATATTTTGTTTTTGTTATAGGTAGTCTGACAGGTTCCCCTCAATTAAAGGCCCAATTTACTGATATTCAACAACGCTTACAACCCGCAGTCAATACGCAAATTCAAATAAGAAGGGAAAGTAACTCCACAGTAAGCTCCTACTATGGAAGCATGCGCAGTGCAGATATGAGTCGTAAGAGTAGTGTGGCGTCGCAGGCGTCAAGTATGAGACCCGGAATGGCACCTGGGTCTCTTTATGATCCCATTTCCGTTGGAAGTTCACGAAGGTCAAGTCAGTTATCCACTGCTACTACAGGTGGCACTTGTATACCCCCACCACCTCCTTCACATCTGCTTGCTGGCCAATTACAAAGGTTACAAAGTTCTTCAAACCCCACCAAAAGTAACAACCTAGTTTTGCAGGTAGGATTTCTGTTTCTCCACAAAATATAGTACTCATTATATGAAAACATCTGAAGGATTGCAGTATTATTGCAGAAGTATTTCTTTGTCATTCAGTTTTCTATATTTCATGTATAATTTCAGTTTTGTAGAGGTCGTTTATATTAATAGTGTGGATATTTTGTGGTTATTTCAATAATCTCAATTCTGAATTGAAGGCGTTCTCTGCGATCCCTCTTGATCACTTCATCATGAACATGATTGCTGTGAATGAATAAAATGAATGAATAAGCATCCAGTAGCTCTAGTAACGAAATTGATGTATTTTTTTCTTCTATTTAGAGATCGGTGTCTATGGGAACTGTATCAAATAAAGTGTTCAAAGTGTTCACTTTTTAGTTTTGAGCATAGTTTCCTCATTTGTCCGTGTTATTGATTTAAAATTTTTTTTAAATATATTTGAAACTCTACCTTTTCATTTATTCACGATAATAATAACAACTTTGAATAGATGTTCTTGTTATTATTTTGTATTCATTCAGGTAAAGCGTATAACATTATTTAAAGAATATTTTCAAATTTATCTGGGAAGTTTTTTTTAGTTTCATTTTACATATCAGTAATATATTCATTATCCTTAATTTTCTTCTATTAAATGATTTTGCAAACATTCTGTAAAATATTTATATTTTTTAAAGTGGTAATGTTTAGAATAAGTTACCCACTGAGAAAAGACAACAATCACACCTACAATTGAAAATATTAGATTCAGAATTGAGCTTCAAACCAATATATTCAAATAAAAGTTCTATCCACTTAGATTTGCGAAATTTTTGACCAGGATAATTATTTTATAA
Source organism: Leptinotarsa undecemlineata (assembly GCA_015342065.1). Taxonomy (NCBI): domain Eukaryota; kingdom Metazoa; phylum Arthropoda; class Insecta; order Coleoptera; family Chrysomelidae; genus Leptinotarsa; species Leptinotarsa undecemlineata. The sequence goes on along the minus strand of WOGP01000719.1, from coordinate 1,848 downwards.
TATTCTACCAATATCAGTTTTAAAATTGAAAGTTTTTTTTCAGACACAAAATATATCCCTTCAACAAACAGCTATTCAACAGACCTGGCTGAGTTCTACGACAACAAGTACTGATGCTCGCAGAATGTCAGAGCCATGTCATATGACAGACAGAAAGAGTCCTCCACCTCGCCCGGCATCGGTTTCCCTCTCTCCACTGAAAGGAACTGCCAGCTCCACAGAGCTTCACCCCAATCAAGCTGTAGTTCTTGACGAAGTAGGGGAGGGTGAAATGGTTGAGAACAAGCTCGTCATTCCTGACGAAATGGTACGATATCTCAATCAAGTAGCAGATAACCAAACAGCGATGAGTTGGTCCGACAATCAGAAACCCCTAGGAAGTCCTTCTCAAATGATACCTTCTCCATCCAGCTTTCCCACACTTCCTTCCCCACAGAATATGTCTCCATCTGGAATCAGTCAGATAATGCAATCGCCTAGTAGTTTGAATCAGATGATCCACTCTCCGTCAAGCAATCTGAATCAAATGCTATCGTCACCAGCACCTAATATAATAAACATGGTACCATCACCCTCGTCTAACCTGAACCAGGTGACACCTTCACCTTCTACAGCAAATCTGAATCAGATAATTCATTCCCCTGCTTCTAATATGAATCAAATGTTGCCTTCTCCTGTATCTAACATAAACCAAATAATGCCATCTCCAGCCTCGATTACTCACATGATGCCATCTCCAGCTCCCAACCAGGTAATATCGTCTCCTTCCAACTACGCACCTTCCAATTATGGAGGAATGCAAAATTCTATGATGTCGCCTGGTATGACCCAAATGCCTGTGAGATGTAATTCTCAGACAATGCCGCCAGGAACCCCGAACACTCAAAACTGCAACATGATGAACATGAACTGTTACAATAGGCCGGTTTCACATTTATCTTGTTATAATGTTCACTGGGATGGAAACGGATGTCAAAATGTTAATATGATATCGCAACAGGATAATCATATGTGTAGGCAAATCAATATGAATCAAAATTATGGAGGAAATATGTCAAACCATTACTGTCAAAACCACAACTACAACCAGACCCATTACAACTGTAACAATTACCAGAATGGGTTCAATTGTGCACCAAATTTGTCAGAACCTCTCCCTTCTCCAGCAATGGCCACTCCTGCACCTAACGAAGTGATGAATCACCCTCAACAAGCACAAATGAACAGGCCATGTTTGCATTATGTTCAAAATTGTTATCCCACACCACCTTACACCAATCAATGCATTCCACAACCACAGCAAACTTGTAATAACTGCCAAAACTGCAGAAAGACTACTTACAACCAGTGCGGTAATAATGAAATACAATGTAAAGACATCAGCCAATCTCAGATGTCACCAGGTATAGCGAACAGTAACAACACAAATACAATGCATGGAATGAGACAAGACACTTATCAAAGGACTTTAGAGTACGTTCAGAATTGTCAGTCATGGGTAAATAATTCTGAGGTTGTTAGTAGTAGTACTCATCCGTTGAAACCTGGTGATAAGGCCAGTTCAAACATGGTTGTTAATGATATGACATCCTCGCTGAGTTCTCTTTTGGAGGAAAACAGGTATTTGCAAATGATTCAGTAGTTTACCTAAATTCTATATAGCACTGAAGACTGTACAAATGTTCATTGTAATAAATGTATATTGTGATATGTATATTGTTTCAGCAATATTTCAATTCAAAAAGGGCTTTAACAATTTTTGTATATGAACAAATTTTATTCTACCAATTTTTTGAGACATTTTATTTATATTTCTTGTAAAGGGGTCTGTTTGTGATCTCAATGTAT
>WOGP01000718.1:0-21835 GCA_015342065.1 Leptinotarsa undecemlineata | reverse complement strand
AACCTGGATAGTCTGGAACATCGAAGGTTGGAGATTTATCTCTCTTTTATAGATAATTTCACGGGAGGTGTACACACGGAAATGGTGGAAGTGTTTTTCGTATAATTTGAATCTATAATTTATATAAAAATTGGTTTCGAAAGTATTTTTCCTTCGTGTAATTCAATGTTTATATGAAAATAGCTGCGTCCCGAATGTTTTCCGTTTCAGTTTGTGTCTGAAAGATACTTCTTTTCATGATCTACACATCTTTGTATAGAGGTAATCTTTGAAATTAATTCCTTTCTTTCTTTGGAGAATGCCCACATTTTTTGCTTCGTGATCGAAACACATGTCGAAGTGGAGAAATAACGGTTTGGTGTTGGGAAAAACTACAGTAATATTCAAGATAAGAAAGTAGAAGGCCAAAAACCTTATTTCTAAAAAACTAATCTCCCCTAAAATTATACCTTTCCAATTCAATCTGAAATAATTATTTTCCATGAAAATATTTTTTGTGTGATGATGACTGGTGAGAAAACTCAGAGAAAGATTTTTGTCGTCCAATAACACTCCATTTCTCTTTAACAAAAACTCAATAAAAACAAAAAAGTGATATATTCGATTTCAGAAGTACAAACTTATAATTGAGAAATCAGTTTCATATATCTTAAAGTTTCATTCGAGAAATCTGTTTCCAATTCACGGTAATGAAATCTATTCTACAACAATTCGTAAACGACAACCTCATACTCCCCTGCAGACATAAATTATCCGAGGAAACAGAAACTCCGCAAGTTATATTACTTGGATACAGGTTTTGCATTAATCTAGAGGTATTTATCCGAATGATTCTGAGAAATGTGCATTGGGAGTTGTCACTAGGTAGAAGTGATTTGTTTTTTCTCTGGGAATTAACTGACCGATCATTGATGAAAGCACTCTTTTACTTGACCAATTGATATAAAGAGTTTGAAAGATAAGAAACATTACTTTTTCATTGGAAGTGAAATTCTATATGACTTTCCTAAATGATCTTTTTTGTTGGGGAAACTATTATTGGATTACAAAAAGTGATTTTATGAATATTGAACGTAGGTCATTTTTTGTTAAAAAAAGAGTTTATATCGACCTTCTTTTGGGTTTCTTTCACTTTCCACAAACTGAGAATATATACAAATTTCAATGCTAAATTTTATACAGGTGTAGGAAGGGCAATCTCTTTAATTCACTCCCATAAATTATTTTGTAGATTCAGAGTATTTTCCACAAAAAAAAAGTTTTCTTCATCAGTAACTTGTCGTATCTGATAATGAAGAAATTATACAGAGACCTAAATCTGCCTCCGTCTTTAGAAAATTTGTCTACTTTGACATTCATCGACGCCGTTTTGAGAATTGAATGAACTTAAAACAAAATCGCGAGATTCATCAGTTTTTGTCTAATTCTGAAATTGAACTAACTAAATAAAAAACTGCAAGTTTCAATATATTTTCACAATTACGAAGACAGAGATAGATATTATCCTTCGAAATGTTAAGATTATCATCTGAATTATATCTCATTTCTTTTTTACACGATTTATATTAGCTCCACCTGTATGAATATATGTACGTATGTTTGTAAGTTTCAAGCTCGGGATCTGTATTTGATAGAATTACCGACATTATTGATTGCTCTAATCGCGGGCAGATGGCGCTGTACGTAAGCTTCTTGATATATCGACATTATTGCTTGATCCATTCGCGTGCAGATAGCGCTGTTCGTAAACCTCCTTCATATATCGACATTATTGCTTGATCTATTCGCGGGCAGATGGCGCTGTTCGTAAACCTCCTTGATATATCGATAGTATTGCTTGATCTATTCGCGGGTAGATGGCGCTGTAAGTAACCCCTTGATAAATCGAAATTAGAGTTTGATTTAGTCGCGGGCAGATGACGCTGTACGAAAATACCAATGGTCATTTTTCTAAACACTATACGGCTAATTAATCCTGAAGTTTTGGTAAGATAAATATAGTTTAACCCATTAAGGACGGAATGGATTCATTTTGGAATTTTGCAAAAGTATATTTCCAAATTGTATTTTCAGAACAAAACAAATAGATTTGCCCAAAAAATATAGTGGAATTTTTCTTACTTTCTTCAAAAATTAGTGTTGCCATACGGCAACGCGAGTAACTTACGCTGCTATGTTTCATAAAGAAAAGTTTTTTATTGAATAAAAAAAAAATACATTCGTGTATGGTATTCAACATTGCATGACAAACAAACTCCTACATTACATTTGATGCATTTTGTGCGCATAATTGATTTGCAATTGTCGCCATTGCATCTTTTTTTTTTTCTACTCGTCTGAGCAGGTGGCCTATATTATCATATCGCACATCATCACCAAGAAGGCTGTACGATCTGCTCGATTTACTTGTTGATGGTCTACCTTTTCCTTTCGGTAGATTCTTGTACTTGTTGAGGTATGTTTTGACAATTTCTTGACGACAGTGTAGTTGAGTTATTTTATTGCCAGACTGTTCGTACAGGACCCAGGCATTTTGAATTGCGGCATCAAGTAGCCATGTGAAAAGACACCACCACCATTTTTTCCACGTAGATTTATCCTCCAGCGTGCAATATTTTCATCCATCAAATCCATGCCACTCATGGATGCATTATATTTGGAAATCAAGTTCCGTCTTGTTACTTGAACAATTCTTTTCTCCTTCGCTGAATATCGTTTTACACTAGCAAGTGGGGCCCCATATTTGGTCGAAGCTGCTGTAACTACATTATTGACAGTCTAACGTGTTAGTAAAATTCCGTTGGTTCTATGCAAACAAGAATCGAAGTCATCACGTTTTTTCTCACTCATATTCTTTTTGGATACTAACGGGCAATTTTTAGGGATTCGGTTGACGCGAATGGTTCCTATGGATGAGATACTACTTAATTTCAGATGACTAAGATGGAGCAACTTATCTAGTAGCATCAGCAAAGGAGCAGTCAATTTTCCAAACACAGTTTAGTATTCTTCGTTCACGCGCCTATCTTTGCCTTGATGTAAGGAAAAATTCACAAGATATCCGTATTTGCTGTTCAGCGACCATATCTTGTATCCAAATCTGATTGGTTCACCTCGAATGAATTGCTTCCATGTGTGCTTTCTTTCTTTCAGTAACGTTAGTTATAAGTACAAAGTGGTATAAAAAGATAGGAAGTTTCAATTCTGATTTTTCATGATTGCCCCCTACCACATAGTAACGAATACATCCATCAGTTTATTTATGAATAACAATCAATTGAATAATCAGAAACTACACATGATGGTGAAAGTATATGAACAATGGTATGAGGGTTGATGGTATGACTTGTCGGATCATTTTGTGTATATTTCTCCATCTTTCTGAAAGAACTTACCCTGTAATTGACCTTCGATGGATATCTCTCCCTGGGAAACACAATCGACGCTGGTGTTCTCCAGTGATCCATATTGTCTCCAACCCTTTTTTTATTCGTTTGGATTCCAGATTGCATATCTTGATGACAATCTAGAATGAATTTTGAATTGGGGAACCAACCAGGGCTTGCCTCCCATCAGTGCAGATAGTTAAGTTTTGCAAGAAATTCCTTTCCTGGTTATTTCTCTTGTGCTGACTGAGATATCAGCCAGTTCTGTTTGGACCACGCCGGTATTTTTTCCCATTCCCCACTTAATCCTTAGATTTAGTGATCTGGAGTACACTCCACATCCTGAGCCAAGGAACGCTCAGATATAATGATATCAGGAGAGGCAATTCCGCTTCCTGCTTCAATACGTTTGTTGGGGGTCAAATTGGACACAAATATTGAAGATAACAACATAGTTAAAAGTGTACAGTCTGATTTTCGAAGCAAGACTAGTTGTGAAACAGAATTTCAATGTGTTTGAGATGATTGTAAAAATAATATGGAAGGAAATAAACTAGTAGGTGCAGTATTTCTTGGTCTACAGAGAGATTTCGAGACTGTGGATAGAAATAAATTAGTGCTAAAGATGAAAATTTCGATATTGTGGGTAAATCATTGAAATGGTTTGCAAATTATCCAGATAATAGAAACCAAAAGTGGATTCTAAATAACATAGAATCCAACAAACTAGAAAATAAATTTGGGTGCCACAAGGTAGTATTCTCGGACATTTTCTCTTCTTTATTTATATAGATGATATAGTGGGAGAAGCTGGAATGTGTGACATCCACTTAATTGCAGACGTCACCCTCATCTATTTTTCTTCAGATCATGTAATTTTGACGAAAACGATAAACTCTACAAAAAATTGTATTCATAAATGGTTTTGCAGTAACTCACTTTGAATAAATTGAAATAAAACAAAATGTATGCTCATTGCAAGCGAAAACCAGATTAAAACACTGCCAAGCCAGAATTTGGAAATCAAACTATGCGGGAATCCAATCAAACAAGTGAAATAAATCAAATACATGGGTATTATAGTTGATCATGGACTAATGTTTAAAGAACTTGCAAACTATATATTTAAAAACTATTTCTTTTAAAGTCAACTTTTTATTCAGATGTTCAAGATACCTCAATGCATGGACAAAAACGGTGATATACAATTGTATTATACTTTCCCGTTTGAACTATGGCTCCACTATTTTATACCTACTGAATCAAAACCAAATTAACAGGTTCCAAAAACTACAAAACCGATCGATGCGTATCATTTTGTTATGTAGCAGACGCACTCCCTGTTGGATAGTTCAGGATGGTTAGCAATTAAAGATTATCTGTTATACCAGACACTTATTTTCCTATTTAAAATCAAAACAGGATGGGTACCTGAATACTTAATTGATAAAATAAGTTACAATTTTGAACTGCATCAATACCCAAACAGATCAAGAAATTGATTTTACTTACCTCTTGTAAGGACAAAGACTTCTCAAATTCTGTCTTTGGTGAAGGACTCAAAGCTTTCAATGATTCATCCCCAGAATTGAAAGATATATATTAAATTGACATTTTCAGAAAGTTATTAAAAAATATATGATGGAAAAACGTAATGAGACTTGACGTTTATTTTATAAACACACAGTATCTATATTTATTGTGAGACGTGAACTTTTAGTTCAGAAACTTATTATATATATTTCACTTTTTCTATATGACATTAATTTTATTTTTCATATTTTTTATGTAGTTGCAAGATTTTAAGCTAATATATTTGAGACGATTGTTTGTCTAATGTGTAAAATTATTTGAAATCCCTGAGACACCTATAAAAGAAGAATTAAAAAATGAATAGCAAAAAATGAAAATTATATTAAGCAAAAACCTGAAATGAAATAACAGTGAAATATAATACAAGTAAAAATATAACAATTGAACAAAAAATTAAATAAAAATAAAGAAATGAAAAAAGAAAATAAAAATAGAAAGTTAAGAGATTCCAAGCCACGTTAGTTCACGACGTTTCTTCTTCGGGTGATGACCCGACAATTTGTAAAAATGTATTCATTCATATTTGAAATTACATGTTTTATTTGCGAAAATAAATCATTAACCTAAAGAAGTTAAACAATTTTTCTTCTGTTCATTTGAAGGTGGTTGATAATCTTTCGTGGTGCATTTCATTCGTTTAGACATCCATTGTCTAATTAGATATAAATTAGTTCAAAATATCTGAAGAAATCTATAAAAAATTAAAAAGATTATCTGAAAAATAACAATATACTAAGCAAATAAAAACTGAAATTGCAATTAAAAAAAAATTAAAATATTCCAAGCCAAGCTTCACGACGTTTCGATTGTTAGTATCCACAATCATCTTCAGTTATCAGTTATCACCCGAACGCATAGTGGCTCTCAATTAATGCATGATATAATATTTTCATTTGTTGGTACGTTAATATATTTCAAAATTATGTGAACTTGTGTAATAGTATTCGAAGCTTTCTGCATAAATAAGTAATATGTATTCAGTGAGCTTTTAATATATAGAGAGATCCAATACCGTTTTTTGTTGTACTCTATATGTAAAAGTCATTGATTCACTCGAAGTCTCGCCAATGCGAATTCTTAGGTCACGATCTGTTGAAAATTTGCAAATGTTGCCTCTCATGCCATTGCTTTCCAATTCTTCTAGTGATATTTTATAGCTCACGGTAGATATCAAACGCTTAAGAAAGATCAAGAAATATACAAAGCGTTGGTAGTTTGTATCTAATGAATTGTACACACAGATTGTGAGTTGACCAATTATGTCATTCGTTGATTTTTCCTCTCTGAAGGCATATGGATAATTGCAAATTGGGACGAATTTTTAGAAAATCTAGACATCCTGATTTAATAATTTTTTCTAAAACTTTACCTACAATGTTTGAAACGAAAAAAAAATGGTGTATGATTCTACATTTATGATTTATCTCTATTTTCAAATAGTGGCTTCAAGACTCTAACCTTCAGCGCTTTTGGGAAGTAACCTATATCAAAACATCAGTGGAATAAATAGGTCAAGGGAATTTTCATCTCATCGGATATATTTTTCAAAGTCTCTAGTCGTAAATTATCATACCCAGGTGATTAATTTTGTTTCAAACACACGATAATTAATTTGACTTCACTACTGTTTGTTGGATATAGGTACACTGAATTCCCTTGAATATTGTTATGAACAGTTTCATTTTCAATTACGAAAATTGGATGGTAAGAAGAACAAGCTATTATAGGTTCAACATTGAAAAATGATAATTATATATTTGGAAATTGTTTAGTTAGTTTAACTGCCTCATCAATTTTTTCATGAATGATACCGAATTAACACTAGTTTCATTCTTGTGTGTGAAAAATAAACATTTCAACGATTTCATGAGATGTAGGCAATTTATAATGAAAACAATCTGAAAACGAATTCAGTGATGTTGTGATTTGTGTGATATATTGATACATTCAAGCTAGTTTAAAAATAGGAGATAGAGTTGAAATTCAAAACAAAATCAATCAACACGTGTCACATTTTGAGCCAGACATCTGAGTTACTTCACGTCCTAATAATAAAAATAATTCTTTCAACATTGATAGATTATCAACAAAATATGATGAATATGACAAGGAAATTGTTGAATTTGCCAAAAATATCACTGAGTTGAATCAAATTGAGGTACAGATTTATGAAACTTATCAATAACACTTCTCTCCATCGATTTTCCATACAGTGCCCGTCATCGAAAATTCACCGCAAGTTATAACCTGCCATTGGAAGAATTTTCCGTGGGAGACGTCAACATCCATCTGAAAATTATCTGAAAATTTGGTTGATTTTTCACCTCGGTATCATCATCTATATAACAACATGTCTAAGTGTATCTACATATGTTGAACTAGAAGTTCCACAAGGTTCGATTCTAAGACAACTGCTTTTTTGATTTTTTTTCAATGACCTCGGCATACACATGTAGACTGGAATGATGATTTCATGTCTGGATGATATAAAGCTCAAGAAGTTTGAACACCAGATGAAACTGAAACTGCAAATAATTTTATACTCTGTTATAATCAATGATACAATCATCTCAAATACAAGCAGAACCGTATTAGCTCCGTCCTTCGTAAAAATTGACAGTGCTTTCCATATTTTTCGTTAATGATTAGCGAGCCTATCAAATCCTCAAAATTTACAACACTTGCAGGTACTTGGAGTGATCACAATCCCAACCGAAACATTTTGAGCATATAGGTTAAACAATCAAAACATTTCTTTGTTTGGGAAAGAAAGTTTATAGCCTTCTACTCATACAAAAAATGTAGGAATCTTCCAAAGAAAGGAACGAAGCAATCAATTTCAATAATTAACTCTATACAAAGACATGTAGACCATGAAAAGAAATAACTTTCAGACACAAACTGGAAGAAAAAGCCCTCCCACAGCTATTTTTATACAAAACATGGAATTACACGAAAGAAAAATATTTTCGATACAACTACTGTGTAAACGCTGAATCATACGAAAAACACTTTTTCGTTTGTATACCAAACATCCGTATGGTTTTTTTGGCCTTCGGACTCGTTCTCTTCAATAGCCATCAACTGAACATTAGTTTTTTCCTCGATTTTTTGAAAACACGGGAACGGGTTTCAGAATATTACTTTTCACACCCAGGGGTCGATCAGGGTGACTTTGCACAGAATAGGTAGACCGCGGAAAGTAAAGATTTTAAGGATGGAAACATGTGCACATAGAATTCACATCAAGTTTCCTTTACAACTTCAGATTACAATATTCCAAAAATTTCATCACAGCGTTTATTACTTGTGTTTGTTCAGTGGCAGTGAGTGCAGTATATTTAATGGTGGTATTATCTTTACCCGTCTTAATGTTTCCATGAAATCTTTGCTTTATTCCTGATGTTCAGAACAATTGAAAAAATATATGATTAATATCAGATATTACATTACATGTGGCACATTTGTTTGACTCAACGATTTCTATTTTGTAAAGATGAGCTGGATAGCATGCGTGTCCGAATTCCAGTCTGGTTGTTGTGACAATTGTTTCGGTCCGTACTTCATTCTTTTGTGTCACATTTCCGCTGGAATATTTGGTAATAACCGGATATACTGTGTATCAGAGATTTTACAATACTCTTCCACGCTGTTGCCCAATTTTCTTTGAACCTCCTCTTTGCTAAGATTAGACATTCGCGCCACTTTCATTTTCAATGCGTTGTTCTGTTCTGATGCTTGCCTTTGCCAGTTCATCAACTTTCTCGTTGCCTATTAAGCCTGCCTGAGCTTTGATCCATATCAACTTGATATCAAAATTAGCTTCATGGAGCCTGCTGATAAGAATTTTCAATTCCAGAATATGCGGACTGAGCTGATATGTAAGTATGTTGATAGGTTGTGATATTTTTGACGATACAGACACTGAGTCAGATATCATTATTGGTTTATTAATACACTGTTGTTCTATATATTCAAGTGCTTTGGTTATAGCAATTGCTTCTGCTGAGAATATAGAAGTGAGTTGGTTCAGTTTGAATATCCCACTCAAATTCGCAATAGGAATATGATATGCACAACTATTTCCTTATAGTTCTGTATATATTCATGTTTACTATGGACATTTGTTTATATAACTCTTCAGGATGCAATTGTTTGAACTTGGTTCATCACTATACATAGGAGTTGTGATAGTGAATGAATTTAAGGCATTTCGAAAGTCTGTTATGTCATTTATGCTACCTTTATTCGGGTTTTCCATTATATTATGTATGTTTCTATATGCAGTACATAGAGGCGGGGATGGTTTTTTTCCCAATATTTTTTGGTTAGGTCATACGTGTTCAATTGGACTAGTTTTTGTATGATACCAAGATTTTTGATTTCCGATTTAATGATGAATTTTTCTGCCAAAAATTGTCTCCTTAATACAAGTGGTGATTTCAACGCTTCTACACGTACTTAGACAGAGTCTTAAAGCAGAGTTCTGCAAATTTTCCATATAGATCTATATAGCCTGTTGCCATAGTCAATGATGGAACGAATGTATGCTATGTAAAATAGCAGGCAAGTCTGCGGGTCGGCCCCCCACCATGTTTTTCGTAATAACTTCAAAAAGTTGATTTCATTTTTACATTTTGTTGCAATGTGTTCAATGTGAGGTTCCCATGTTAACTTTCTGTCAAAAATAATTCCAAGGTACCTAATTGTTGGAGACATTGGGAGATCGGTATTGTTAACTGTGACGTTATTTATGCTGAGTGAAAAATGTAATATAGGTTTTCTCGGGAGTGATGGTGAATCCCAATCCGTATGGAATCGAATCAGATATAATTCACAGGATTCCTACACAATATAATTATTGAAAATTTCACTTACATGGAACACTCTCATCCTCACTGCTAGAAATCTGATGTTTCGACTCGAAACACTTGCCTTATCTGCTCTTTAATAGCAAATACGGATAACATTATAAGAAAAAACGCTCAATTCGTTCATAATCCCGATTTTTTGTCACGAAATATGTTATCGATGACAAGGGTGGACCTTGTCATCGATAACCGTACGTAAATAACATTTTTTCAACTTGACTTGAAAAGGTGTATTGATCTTGTACAACAAATGTGGGAATTTTCCAAAGAAATGAAGGAAGTAATCAATTTTAAAGGTTGTGTAGATCATGCAAAGAAATAACTTTCAGACACAATCTGGAAAAAACCCTCTCAAAACAACTACTTTCTTATAAACATAAAATCACACGAAAGCAAATTACTATCGAAACAAATACTTTTATATAGACGTGTAATTTAATGTTTATTTAAAATTAGCTGTTTCGGGAGGTCTTTTTCTTCTAGTTTGTGTCAAAAAGTTACTTCTTCGTACGATCTACTAATGTTTGTATTGGGTTCGTTTTTGATTTAATTGATTGTTTCCTTCCTTTCTCTGGAATATTCCCACATATTGAGAAATTAAAGGCCAATAACTTTCTTTTTCAAAAATGTATCTCTCCTATAAATATATCCTCACCTGCCAGGTTATCTGATTATTTTTTCAATGCCAAAGATAAATTGGACAAGTTGGAGTGTATAAGCTCAAGTGTGAGGAGTGTTATTTATTTAGTCAATTATTTATTCAATACATCCAGCAGGCCAACGTTACACTAGGAACAATATTGACACTTCTAGATATAGTAATTATGGGAATATAAAAATGATACATTGTATTGGAAACTGGAATATGAAATGTGCTATAGAATCTAAATGAAATACGCTAATAACTGAATAGCATTTGAGACAATAGAGGTGATCAATCTATTTGTCCATGTATTATTTTATATGCAAAACACATACCACGGCTTTGCCTGAATTTTTTAGAGATATCATTTGGAACTCGTCCAACAATGATTCATACCTATAACCCCTCGCGGTATATGCACCAAGTTTATTGAAATATGCATATTACAAAAATTCTTTTTAACATTTTGTCAACTAGATATATGTTTCATGTGGAACGAATTCCAAACGATACTTCGGTACTCTGATTTACTCCTGATCAGTGTTAAGTAAACTGTTTTCAGAGAATGAAAGGTCTCAAATTCCTTGCAGGCTTCTCATTGAAGTTGATATTACTTTCTGAAAATGATTGGAAAACGTGAGTCTTTGATCAAACAAAACCCCCAGATCTTTTAATTCCATGATTCTTGTTAAACTTTCACCATCTAGTACGAAGTTAAATATTATCAGTAATATTTTACGTGTTCATGTGTTCATGTGGGATAATGTGGTCAAAATTTTGCAAAACAGTATGCTGAACATGAAAGGTCCTTCAGACTCAGTGAAAATGATTCCTTGTATACGAAAATTTTGCACTATGCAGAAGAGTATGTCTATGCATAGAAAGTTTCAATTCACCTTTCTTTATTACACAAAAAAGTATTCACAAAATGTTCCGGTCTCACTCAACAGTATACAGTCAATAATGAATAAAGCATTTTCGGATCCACTGTATATCAATGGTCAAACGAAACCACTTATTTCTATAAAACCACGCCGAACTAATATCGTGTGACCCCAAACAATTACGATGACAAGTTACCACTTAACAATTCGGCGAGCGTTTGCCCCACTCATAAAAATAATGTACAGCCGATTACTTTTTGATTTATAATTGGGGAGTACGACATTATCGTCTATGTCGGAACCGAAAGATGATGAGAATTTTAACAAGAACTGGGGGCCTTGCGACTCAAATTAATATGAACCTTTTCGTTTGTTTGGCCGATTGCTTCAATTGCCGATATCACCAAGGACTAGGTTCTTCTACCTTTGTTTTGAACGTAGATTGATTCAAGTGATTTGAAATGAGCCTTTTTTTCATAGTCTTTTGGAGAGTGACGTGTATGATGATATCGCATGATACCGGTGAGGAAGAACGTCGCTGGTCTTCGCGAATAGTTCGTTTAAAGAGAATGTTGAGTTTGTTGCTTGAAGAGCATACAATTAGAAACTGATTTTCTTTGAATAAATTGATGGATGTAGCCGTTACTACAAGGTAGAAAATCATAATGAAGAAAAGAGAACAGAAACCTTTCTATGTTTTTCACAACTTTAATTTGTAACTAAATTTACTGCAGTTTCGTCCTATATGGACATTTTCAAACTCATAATTCAAACTAACAATGGTTTATTAGATTAACCCTTATATAGCACCCCTGTGAGTGATAATAGAGATACTTGGCTTGAGTGAGTACCTGAATTTTGTTTACTAGTTACAATGCGGATATGCTAATTTGAAAAGAGGTGAGTAAACTGAATCGATTTGATCATTTAATAGGTTGAACCCGCAATTTGTATGCTTGTGAATTACCAATGATTCTACCTAATTGGGTTTGTAACCCTTTCTTGCATTGTGCAAAATTTCCTAATCGTTTAGACCCGGACACTTGTGGTTGCATGCCAAGGGATTGTTTGAAAACGTCGAATAATTTTTTCCTAGTCTGAAGCACCTTCCATGTTCAGCATACCGTGTTTGGAAATGTCGACCACATTGTCTCACATACACACTATTACACTTCGGATACTTAAGCTTATAAACTCCAGATTTCTCCAAATTGTCCACTTTATCTTTGGCATTGAAAAGGAAATCAGATAACCTGGCATGTGGCCGAATGCCACTTCCACATTGTTTTTTCTGAAGAAACCCGCAGTTACCTCTATTATTACCCACAGCAGTGCTATATAAGCACTAATCTAATAAACAATTGGTAGTTCAGTGTATAAGTTTGAAAATATCCATTGAAGGTTTTTGGGTTAGCCAGTTCAAATATCATTCCTCTCAGTCGTATGGGGGAGTGAGGGAACTGATGGTACATTGAGTTGATTCAGAACCCCAGTTTTATACCCAAAATGGTTGATATAAACAGCTCGGGCTAGGATGACTAAGATTTAATCTAAAGTATCGCTAAATGATAGAAACCAAATTTTTCGATTTTTGGATTTCCATATGCCAGTTCAAGACGTCCTTATCGTGGACACGCTGTATTTCTTTGCACCTAAGAGAACACGATTCAACATATTGTGAAACTATCTGGCACTGTTACAACTGTATCCAGCGCTAATGTGCAAACTTTTCCCGTTTCCTCTCTACTTCAGTGGTGTGTGAACAAAGAACAACTGAAACACTCGACTTTGTTACCGGGTTATCAACTTTTGTAATTCAAGGGTCAGTCTCGATTATTTCCCTTTGGGTTTGTTCAATATAATAGTAGAGACTATGGTCGTTTGATTGTTTGTCATGTTTACTGAAAGAAAGGAAGTACAGAAGAGACCAAGGTAAAGAGGTATTTCTTAGGTTTGGTAGTGACCCCAATGAGAAAAACATTCACTTCGACAAAAAATATATTATTTTTTTTTACTTTGTACAAAGTCAATCACAAAAATGAATTATATTTTGAATGATGTGTTTCTTCAAAACTTGAAAACTATTCAGTTTGATACAAACTATGTAGTAAAGTGGCCAGTAATGAAATAGTAATTGTTTTTGATTATATTTTCACTATAAAAATATGAAAACTAATAGCAAACTCTCCATTTCTCTCATTTTCATACAGAAAATATGAAAAACTTCTGAAAGAGGAAAGAAAGTAATTGGAGCCTAGTAGAAAAAGATGTGTAGACCATTCTTAGTGACTCTCAGATACAAACTGGTAAATAAAGCCCTTCTAAAATTACTACAACATGAGCATTGAATTACGCGGGAATAACTTTTTTCTATCCACTTTGCACTCCAAATATTCGTAATTCAATTGAAACAGATGGTATTTATAGGAATGCTACATAATATAATATGGGGATTTTTGCTTTCAGTTTGTAATCGGTGACATGAGTAGATTTAAGATGTTTCGTGTTAGGAATCACACGTTAAAAGGTAATACCTTGTTAGTCCATAGCTCGCACAAGTTTCTCAACTTCTGAGAGTTGTCGTTCATATGGCGACGACAGCTGATCAACGGAAAAACAGATTTTAAACAGATAAATTCTTGATTCTCTGAATGAGTTAAGTGCCATCCAGAGAATTGTAATGATATCCAGATTGATGCTGAAAAGGCAATGAAACATCGAAACATCGATGTTTGCATTGAGAATGTGAGTGAGATTTTACTGAATCGTGTTTGTTCACAAGAATATCCAAGAGGTGTATGAAGTCGTGATTTAATGAATTACTTGAGTGCTCTATTTTTTATTGTTATCCAAATTGTTGCTGAACAGGCAATGAGACAAGCGAAACATCGATTTTTGTTATCAAGGATGTGAGTGAGCTTTTAGTATATAGTGTCTATTCACAAGAAGATTCAAGAAGGCTACAGTTGCTTGGGTTTCTCGTTCAACTTTGAATAAAAAAAAAGAACAAGAAACCCAAAGGACTCTAGCCTTCTTGGATGTTCTTGTGAAACTACGTAAAGATAGCACATTGGACCACAGAGTGGACTGGAAACCAACTCACTAAGATAAGTACCTGAACAAAACCTCTAATCACAAGTCTTAACAGGAGAGAGGGGCAATTGAAACGTTGGTTGATAGAGCACGATGTATCTGTGAACCTGAGAGTCTTCACGAGAAATTCAATCACCTGAAGAATGCCTTTAATGGGAATGGGTACAGCAAAGGGGAATTCTAGCGGGCCATAAGATCCAGGAGATAGATCGTCAAAGTAACCCCAGATAGGTTGGTTAAGGAAAAAGCTTTTCTTCCTTATGTTGAAAATTGAAAGAATATTAGAGAAACACGACGTGAAACCAATATTTAGGTCAACAATAACTATCAGCAACACCTAGGGTATATTGGATTATTTTTTTTAAACAAAACACAAGCAATACGGAAACATCTTTTAGGTGCACTCAGAGCGGTGCCTGTGCGAACGTAGCGACCTACATCGGATTCGAATCGCTGGAGATCAAATCCATTTGGAAAAACATTCGCAGTTCTCCAGTTGAAAGAGTTCTTAAACAGTGATATTCGAGTATACTGAGTTGAACGTCAAAACGATGAGCACTCACAGTACGTCGCGTGTTTCTAATATGTACCGCTCTTGGTGGAATCAAATGTGCCAGGTCACTTGAACACTTTCCGTGGAAGTATCTATAGAAGAGAGACAAATCTCTAATCTTTCGTCGATGTTCCAGGCTATCAAAGTTGCACATAATGTTCGCATCTCCATTCAGGCAGATGACTCTTTTCTGGATGGAATCCAGTTGCTTCAGGGTATGTTTGAAGATAGAGCTCCATACATGGGAACAATACTCCAAAGAAGATCCGAAATGAGCTTCATAAAGCATCAAAATTTGCTGAGGTGTGTACAGTTTTCTCGTTCAGAACAGTGTTCCAAGCTTTTGAGAAGCAGCCTTTGCAATGTCAGCAACATGATTATGCCAAAACAAGTTGTTGTTCATTTTAACCCTCAACAAACTTATCGAGGCAGAAAGATTATAACTGGTTGTGAGACAATTATGTTCTTGGATAAAACCAATGCCTGGGTTTTTGTGGAATTGAACCTGATTACTTTTACCCCAATTCGAAATCACACGCGAGATCTACATTAAGATATGCAACCACCTACTGCCGGTGGAGATGTACCTTCATAGCTGATGCCCAGGAATCCAAGTGGACTGACGAGATAAGTGTGCTAGCGTCAGCATAGCAATATATAGGATTCTTGTTTTTTTTTCCTATAAGACGTTGATATTCAATAGAAAGAGGCTTGGAGACATTATGATCTCCTAGGAAACACCAGCTTTGATTGTGACGATATTCGAGTGATATCCTTACTGATATTCTTTCTGAATTCAAGATGATGTCAAAAAAAGGCATTCAGAGAATACTCAGCAGAATTGTTCAAGTAGAACCTAATGTCTGGAACATTTTTTCCAGTTTTTCAAATGCTGCCTTCCAACTAATATATTGCTAACTGATAGCTAGAAACAAATCGTTTCTCAATGTCGGTTATGAGTCCCGAAAATATCTAGTATATCTGGTGTTCCTTGAGGTTCCACCCCAGATTTATGTGAAAATATTTATTGTGAACGTTAGTGTGTTGTTGACTGTATAAGTATATTTTCGACTTGAACAAAGTGACAAATCCGCTGTACCTGTACAGGAAACCAAAAAAATTTAGGTATTTTATTCAAAGATACAGTTATAGTCGATGAAACTCAAAATGAGTATCAAAGAGTATATGGAGAGGCAGTAGAAGTTGAAAAACATGAGGATAATTTGAATAGAAAAGAAGTGGCAACGAACATCAATGAAGTATATCTACCTATCCTTAAAGATATGGAACCAGACTGAAATACCAGAATTGTAGTAAGTACATGCGTTTGGAAAATCCCGGACATTGCAACCGTTACCACATAGGTTTTGATAATGTCTACCGCAGTAGTAGATGAAACGTCAAGCATACAAATCTACAGGCCATGAGCAAGAACACTCGAAAAATAACTTTCACACAGTAACCTGGTGTGTTTGAATACTGAACATACTAGATGTTGATGTCAAGTGGAACGTCTGTAGAGAAGTCAGTTGTTTAGAATTTTTTCTGGTATTTCAGTAGGTGTATAATATACTCCATATGATAATTATTATGATGATGATATTTCATTATTCAATTATCCTCCTGTTGAATGACATTCTCATTTTATTTCTCGTTAGTTTTTGCTACTGACTTCAATATGTCCAATTATAATAATGTAATAACTAAGAAACGGGTGGCAAAAAAAAACATAAGAAACCTCAAGTTGGTTATATGAGTTGACATATATATTTTTTGAGTTACTGAATCAAATCATTATCTCCCAACAGCGATTATCGTTAAACGAAATATTTCAGTGGGATGAATCCCAGTCAAAGTCTCCTGAAAACCCAATCTCACTGATGTTTTGATGTTTATTCCAAAAACACTGTCGTGGAATTATTGAAATAAATCTATCAAAGGGAAACAATGTTTTGTCGACAGGATTTCAGGAATGAATTCAAAGGTTGTGAGATCCAGTATCGCTAATGAACCGCATCCAATAGAAGAAAAAGGGAGAATATTTTTCTCATCTTGGGTTTCATAAACAACTATCAGTGATTAGATCATTCTTCATTTCGATTTTTGATGCAATGAGTACTAAAATATATTTTTTCCTAATGTTGGAAAGAATGAAATGGCGAATTTTGACAAGAGAAAAATTATATGCTTTCACATAAACTTGAAGGCTTTTTTCTTTTTCAAAATTGTGAACCTTTGACCCTTTGTGAACATTTCACCACCACAAATGATTATTATCTTCCGAAATATATTAATGTGAATGATCAGCTGCTTCCATTGTCGAAAAGTACCAAGTTTTTGGGTGATGGAATTGACAAAAACATCGATTTTAAATCACATTATGATGGATTAGTACCAAAATTGTATTCTTACCATTCAAGCTTCGGAATCTCAGCTATATTCTCGGTCTAGACCAACTAAAAATTGTATACTATGCTGAAGTTGAGTCGAGGTTAAGCTATGGTGTCCGTTTCTGGGGTTGGTCAATAAACGAACGTGAACTTTATTTGGCTTAGGAGAATAAAACGAGAAGTATCACTGGCATGAGTTACATAAAGTTCTGTAAACCTTTCTTTAAGAAATTAATGATACTGACTTCACCCTGCTTCTACTTGACGGACATTTGTGTCTTCGTTTTCAACATGGAAGTCAATTATCGTTAACTAGCTTTTCTTATACAATTAACACTAAACAAAAAATATATATCAAATTCTGCTAGCTCGGGGGGCGGATTGTTCTCAAAGGTCCTAGAGTTGCAGGTTCTCGTTTATTTGATGTTTTACCAAGTGACATAAAAGAAATCAAAACGTTAGAAACGTTCAAAATGAAAATAAAACAGTTTCTAGTTTCAAATACATATCACAGCGTTAATGGTTATTCAACGTTATAATTTAGCTTACACTGATATTCCTAATACAATCACTTTCAGAATTGTCGAACAAGAGAGTGAAGGATTTGATTTGATTTGACATATTGGTGTCCATTTCAATTACCTATCATCGAAAAAAGTTGTGGTCTGTGGAAGCCCATGTTTTGGTGAGCAACGCGAAATCGAATGCCCCGAAATATTCCGCACAGTATCACAGGCAGCGGTGAGGTTTTCGGCACACTTTGTGTTTAGTTGAAGTACAGGTGGACTCAATCAATCGGTGGACTCAATTTACCCACCACATCGCGAATAGTCCTCTCAGTAAGATGCAACAGTAAAATAGGCGAAACAGACTGAATAAATGACAACTGATTTTACAGATATAGCTTCAACGAGATGGCCGTTATTGATTGTCAAAGTGAGTCAAATGGGATATAAAACTAGTGAATTTTTGATAATTTATTAATTTATAGGTTGTAGATAATTTTTATTTATATATTTGCGCTAGATATCCTTCACTTTGCTTATGTTAAGTCAAGGTTAGCATATCGTGCTGTATTAGGATCTCCGTTCATTCATTAAAGAGACGTTCAACGTCATTTTTTGAATCTTATTCAGAAAATTGTTCTCTTTTGCCAATATTCCAAAAATATAATGGATATCTCTGGCATTTTTTTCCTCAGATGTTCTGGTTGGTTCTGTGCTTTATGATACAATAACCTCACCAAACGTAAATGTGGTGATTTCAAAGAAAAATGAAAATTTAAACAAATTTACTGTCTTACTGAACATTTATATAATACTATTGCTCTTATGTCTTGACCAAATTTACTTGTTTTTGTTTGTTACATGCGGCCAGCTTTCATTCTAATATTGTTTATATTCCAGGTGCATCTACAGTGCATTTATTTAATGTTCTTCCCCCTTTTATTTTTGAACGGGTCAACTCAAAAAATTGAAATTAGGGATAATGAAATCAATGCATGAATTATTTATTTTGAAGTGAAATTGACAGATGAAACTTTCAAGATGGCGATTGGGCGCCATCTGGGATAAAATTAATGGAAAGGGGGGGCCTTGTGATATATTTTTTCGAAGCTCCTGATGAATACTTCACAATCCTAGAATATGAAGTCAATATCTTCATCTACTACGAAATGGCGAAACATATAATAATTTCCTCAAGACAAACACATTGGTATCGATATTCCTAGAAATATTTCTTTTTATCTGCCATATGGCAATTTCAACAACCGAATAAGGTTTGTTGAATTATTTTTTGTTTATAAAATTGTCAAATAATGTCAGTACGACAATGAAGATCATTATCCAGTTAGAATATTCTCATTTAGTTATCGGTTCTAATAGTAGAAAGATAACTCGTCAACAATCTCTGAAATGGTTAGTTCTCATCCATTGGAAGAAAAAATTTAAGCGATTTTTATTTACTGTACAATGCGTAACTATCACGAATATATTTTCAATGAACGTTTTTCGAATCATCCTATTTGTATAAAATATTTGAGGGAACTTGCATCCAAATTCAGGTCATTTGTTCATTCCGGAAGAACAGCAAGTGCAAATAATTAGTGTGATGGTAGTAAATCCTGAACAGTCTATTTATTCCGTCGCGAATGTTTGTGAAGTGACTCGATCTACTGTGTGGAGACTTTTGAAGAAGAATAGGTATCATCTATAAAAAATTGAAATGGTACACCAGTTAACTCAAAATGACCCTGATCGAAGAACAGAATTTTGCGAAATCATGAGGGAAACCAATGCAAGGCGTCACACCTATCTCCACAGTATTTGGTTTATTGACGAATGTATATGTTTTCAAACGGAAATGTTCACACACAAAATTGCCGTTATTAAAGTGACATCAACCCTTAAGTTTTCCGGGAAACACATACCCAATATCCAGAAAAATCCAACGTTTGGGCAGGAGTATTGGGAAACCATATTGTATGACTTATATTCATTGATAAAAATTCAACAGAGAAACTGTATTTGAATATGCTGGGAACTATTGTTGACCCTCTCATCACTGAAATAGTCGAAGCGAATCCTAATGAATTTTATATGGATATTGTATTCCAACAAGATGGAGCACCACCACATTACTCCAGACATGTAAGAAACTATTTGTATACTACTTTTCCCGGTAATTGGATTAGCCGTTGAGGTCCTACAGAACAGCCAACCCGCTCGCCATATTTGATACCTTTGGAGGTGTACGAAACTGAACCAGCTCTAAAATTGGATATACGGAAGAGAATAATAAATATTTGTAGAGATGTTGAGGTTACTGTGTTCGAAATTGTTCGTCGAGAAATATCGGATAGGCTGTTCATATGTCAAGAAGTTCAAGGCAACTATTCAGAGCATATCTTGAACTGACTTCAAGCTCTTAATACCTCATATTATGTAGTAAAATGTCAATGTATTCAAGCAATTATTAAAATTTCCGCAATTTTGTAGTTGTTGAATATATTGACAATATATTCTAGGGTTGTGAAGCATTTGTCAAGAGCTTCAAAATGATGTGCCTTTCGATTCAATTTTGTTTTCCCAGATGGCCGCCAGTCACCATATTGGCAGTTTTATCCGTCAATTTCACTTCTAAACTAAGTATTCATGCATTGATTCCATAGTCCCAAATTTCAATTTTTTTAATTGACCAGTTCAAAAAATAAAAGGAGGGGGCATTGAAGAAATGCAGTGTATATTCGTATGAACAACTCCAGCGATTTCTCTCATCGACACTATAGGTAAACACTCATTTTCTTCAACTCGTCTTACAATTTTAACTTCACTAAATCTGTCGTAGTTTCTCTGAAGATGGCTGTCGAAATATTAGGAATAAAGTGTTATAAGAGAACACGCTTCTCGCGTGCTGCTGTGTAGTATGAATTTTTAAAAGTGAGTAATTATCAGCATGTATATCAGAACAACATAACATTTGACGTAACCCCATCTACGTAATATAGTACAAAAAGTTTATGAATTATTTTCATCTATTTTTTTCAAAAATCGTCAAGTTGAACAAAAATCTATTTGAAATCTACTTTTTCTGGGTTTTATCTTTTTTTCTGAAACATTCGCCCCCTTTGGCACCTCCTGTATAGAGCCCCTCCACCTGCATCCTCTATTGATTTTTAATACCCCAATCCAATACATACGAATTTGTCTTCTGAACGCTTCCTGTTACCCCACATCGTATAAGCTTGAAAAATAATGGCCCTCATAAAACTCTGCCTTCAAAAACTGACTACGCTGACACACGCGTAAAAACATTATGTCGAAAATCGAATTATCGTGTTGACGGTAGGCGAGGAAAAGTGAGACCTCATTAAAATTTCCAGCCTGTTTTAGTTTGGCGTCTTTCCCTCCTGAACCTCTCTGAATTCTGGGGAGAACACTAAGTGAGAGAGGAGGTCTCCCGGTGATCAATAATGCATCACCAGTCTGAAATGTGGAAACCATTATGAGCTAGGAATGTTTCAGTGCGAGACGAGTATGGGACGTATGTTTTGCTTGGTAATTTTGGATAGAATTTGAACGGAAACAATCAGAGTCGATGACGAAACTTCCAATAAGAAAACGCATGACTTATGGAAAAGAATAACAATTTTTGTTACAACCTCGTTACAACCGGTTAACTGAAACACAAACATTAGATACGACTACTGAGACTCACAATAAAATCCCACTCATATGAGTTTTCACACATAAATTATAAAGGCTGAATTTGATACATGGCATGGGTTATGTCGGCGCTTCGAGGACCATTGTTGTCGAGAAAACTCCCCAATGAAACGTCTAACAGGGTCAAATCGCACCATTTCGATGGCCAGTTCACAACATCTCCATGTGAGAAAAAAGTTTTTTTCTTGCGCATATA
>WOGP01000717.1:0-22410 GCA_015342065.1 Leptinotarsa undecemlineata | reverse complement strand
CGTGTTTTTATTGTATACACGAATAAATATATATCTATCTATCTATCTATGGAGCTTTGCCCCCAAACATACCCTGAAATTGCTGGATCCCATCCAGAAAAGAGCGATCCGCCTGATTGGAGGCGCGAACATCACGTGCAACCTTGATAGCCTGGGACATCGAAGAAAGTTTGGAGATTTGTCACTATTCTATATATACTTTCACGAGAGCTGTTCAAGTGACTTGGCTTATTTGATTCCACCAAGAACGGTACATATCAGGAATACGCGACGGACTGTGGCTGCTCATCGTTTTGAAGTTCAACTCAGTACACCTCAAATTTCACTATTTAAGAACTCTCTCATCTGGAGACTTGCGTTTATGTGTATTAAACTTCCTGAGAGCATTTTTCCAAATGGATTTAATCTCCGGCGATTTAAGTCCAATATGAATCGCTACCCTCGCACAGTCGCCGCCCTGGGAGCATCTTAAGGATATTTTTGTTTTCCTGTCGTGCTTGTGATTTGTCTTAAAAAAAAATAAGAAAAGCAAGGCGGTCCACTGCAAACCCAAGTTTCAACATTGAGATTTGCCATCTGTTTTTCTCTATAGCTGCTTTCACTGCAGAACAAGTAGATGAACCAGATCCCAAAAATTTAAATAATCCAATGCAATTCCAGATAGCTCTGATTTAACCTACCAAGATATCATCAGTAACGTTAGACCGAACCACAAATGCGTTGTGGGACTCAACTCTCCTTGATAAACAAACCTGAGGGAGTAAGAGTAGTCTTATTTGATATTGTTAATAAAAAATGTATGAAACGGAAAAGAAATTCGGTTTATCAAATTTGCTAGACAAATGAAAGGAGCAGAGTTTAAAGGGCCTGAAATCGATATTTCTGGAGACGACAAACAAATCAAAGATATAAAGAAAAAGAATTGCCAGTTCAAAAACTTCAGTGGATGTAGATTTTTCAATTCAGTTACTGAAGCATTTATTCGTTCACTTGGGACCAGCCCCGCTCCGCACGGGTGCAATGCTGATACTAAATATGAATTCACCGACCGGAAATTAAAGGACATGAAGAAACAGTGATGAAAATATAATTTTTTTATACGGAGGAGCCTTTTATCACTCGGCTGGAGCCCCATTTGAAATATTTCCTTTCTTATTGCACATCTACAATATAAAACGAACCTAAATACAAATTTTCAGCCTCCCAAAATGTACCTTTATGGATAAACAATGATGAAAAGGTAACAGTGATGAAAAGGTAATAATATTTCATGAACGCCCCTTTTTACGTCGCGGCTAGCGCCCCAGTTGGAATATTTAAAAATAATTTCTCATTGCATATCTACAACTTGAACGAAGCTACATACAAACTTTCAGCCAATAATCGGTCAAGTATCCATAGATGAAGACACACGGTGGCCAAATGAAAATGAAACAAAATTTTCCACAAAAATTAATTATTTCAAATTATTTTAAGATATACCTTCCATGAATGTAGGTCAACATAAAAGTAATAGTTTTTTAATATATTATTCATCATCATTTATTGTTTTCAAAAGAAAAGATAAAAAAAAATTTCAACATAGACAATTATCAAAAACATTCATTTGCTGTCAAAAGGAAAAAGGAAAAAATGTGGCAAATGAAGAAGAAAATGAAATCGAAATAATTATAAATGACCACTGCGTCAGTGCAAGAACTGAAAAAAATTATTTTTTCAACTAATAACCAGTCCGTACAAAGCTTACTATTGAATCATATAAAAATGGAACTTTTAACAGGTGATGATCGACTATATTGACAAAAATTTAAGTTCGTAGATGTCGACAAGCCTATATAAATACCAAAGATATTGAAGAAAATCAATGTCGATTGTCAATCAGTGATTAATCAATTGGTTATTAACAATGAAATCAGTACATCTTTGTTGAAAAATCATTAAAAAAAATCTAATTAGTAGAAACGTTACCAAATGTAGTTACAAAACATAATATGCAGAAAGGTGATTTTTTTAATTCTGGTCTGAGTAAATTAGTTTCGATTAATCCCATAATATACTGTATTGGAATAGTCAGAACTGACAAGAGGAAATTGAGAAAATGACAAGAGAAGATTGGAAAAACAAAAAATGACGTGTACGAATTCTCTATACAATCACACTCACATTATCAATCATTCTGATTTTCCAAAACAGTGAAACGAAAATCCAAGCACCACCAACTACAAACTGATACTTTCTTGACACATTTCAATACAACCTATGACCATTATCGACTTTTTTAGGAAAAAAACGACCTTTTGCTCATAACCTTGGAAAAGGCATTAACACAAATCAGCAGGACCAAATAATAAAAATAATGCTTTCGAGTTAAATTCCAGGAAATGGTGGTGATAAATAATTAGTTTCAATAAATATTCAAATTAACCTGACATCATCGTCATCGTTGACATCATTTGCATTATTCTCATTAACGTAGTCACAGATTCACAAACCACTTTTTAACATTCAAGCCTTCCAGATATAATTTGTGACATTTAATGAAGGAAAATTATCTTTTTAGATTATCTGCTTGTGTGGTGAATCATTCAAATGACTTGAAACAACTTTCAAATACAAGCACTGAGGATGTGTATGAAAATTCAAGACATCGGACTATTATGGATTTAGTTGTTTATTTTCCATATTGAAATAAATTTTAAAATTTCCATAAAAAAACTGAGTTGAGATCAACATAGATAATTTTATCATTTGAATGACAATTCGATCAAGTATTATGACGCGAATCCATTCATAACCATATCCTTAGCTAGTAGAGACGGAGTACTGAGTTGATTCAAATGATTAGTAACCTAACCGCAAATATGTTACGTAACGCTTTGGAGACAGCGTACTTTTGTACTCTACTCCTTCTCTGCTAACCGTAAGGTAACATGTTCGCGGTTACGTTACGGTTCGGTTGTTACAAAGGAATACGCACCTTAACAAATGGTTCAAAAGGTAACAATTGAAAAAATCAAAAATTTTTACAGAAACAATTTTATTCATCTCGAACGGTTGAAAATGATGAATTCGAAAAGGTTCATAAAAGAGATAAAAATTAAAGGTTTATTTTGCCATACCCAAATTTGTTCAACCTATATATAATTGAATTGAATCGATACCTTATATTTCTGTGCATAATCTTTCGTCAATATCATTTACATAATGGAGTGTCGAACTATTGATTATTCATCTTTCAATATAAGTATATATCGTATCCATTGATCAATTCGAATGATTAATAACCAAAAAAGCAACAAATCACTGATTTTCCCTGGAATCCAAGCCAGAAGTTAAAAATAGTTGAAAAATTAACAGGAATAATTACGTAACAATTTTTTCGCTCTCAAAACGCCAACCCACTCATTTATACCTAAGTATAATAACCAGATAGTATATTAAAAACATTTCCTATCGCGATCAAATTAATTGATTTTTTTCTGTGAGAATCCGTTCTAGATTCCTTTAATTAAAACTCTCTCAAAACGAGATCCACCTTCAAAAAATACTTCACTAATTAACAAAGTTCATCATATTATACTGGAGCTAATTAGCCCAGATGTAGGAGATTGCCGTAATTATTTGGAGATCATTAGGAAATAATTGGTTGAAAACATGGATGTGTAGGATGCGATTACCGAAATTAAAAACACCTGCCTAATATCAGGGATAACAAGAACAACCTCATTAAATTTTTAGACAGAAAACAATTTCTAGGAAGGTGACTCTAATATAGAACAAAATAATGATGCGTGTACTCCGATCAAGGTTGTTGTTATGATTTCCTCTGACCTCAGATCCGGCTTTGTCGTTTCAAGCGAACAAGGTTTATGTACATATACTTCGTGTTTCAAACAACGTAACTTCACAGATTTGAATAATTTACAAATATATTGAAAAATAGCCTTACTACAGGCAGAACTACTACAAAGTCGACGAGTAACTGAACTGAAACGAAAACCCAGTGACCAGAGCAGAATAAACACCAGAACAAAAATTATGGAGACAGAAAATAATTTTGACTCAGTCATAATGATCTCCCGAGGACGCTAACTTGGTTAGCGAAACAGGCGTCGAGAGATCGCAATTTTTATTCTGGTGTTGGGAAAGTGTTTATATAGATTCATTTTACGCCATAGGTTCCAGTACGAACTATCAAGTATTGTAAACATAGTGAACTCTGGTACGATGACTGTGGGGTTCTCTTGTATGATGGCCTCATCTTTAGGTGTGGGTACACAATGGATAATCTTGTCATGAAAAAGTATATTCTTGACAACTACTTTCATATGAACATAGAATCACAAGAAAATCACTTTCATATAAAATTTTATATTTCGAAAGTAATTCAATGTTCGTGTGAGAGTAGTTGTTTCGGGAGGAATTTTTCTACCAATTTGTATCTGAAAGTAACTCATGATCTACAATACGTGTAAAGAGTTTATTTTGAACTGAATACCTCTATTGCTTCCTTAGGAATTTTTCTACAATTGTTTGTTCAAATATGGAAAAGCAGAAACCTGGAAAATTTTTTCCAAAACCTAATGTCTCCAAAAGCATAAACCCTTTTCAGTTCATTAACAACCGAATTTTCAACACTGAAAGTAAACATAACTCTACTATTTTTTACCAACCCACAAAGAAAAATCGTGGTAGTTGATAATGCAGCCGTCATACTGGTATACAAAAAATACACTATATTATCAAAATTAGAAACAACATTCAACTGTCTTGAAAGAAACAAGTCGTTATGATATATTCAGTTCAAATGTATGTTGAAATATCTGAAAACGGAATTTCCAGTCAATATTAAATTATTGAAAGCAAATTGTGAGCTGGCACGAGACGCCTGTCAGTTGTGATTCATCAATAATAATATTTTGTGATTTCTGTGATGATTGTTGGGTACTGAAATAATTATAAAAAATATGTACTTAATTAAAATATACATGAAACATTTTTAACACAGCTTTCATATACTGGTAAACTCAAGAATCTTAGCTAGTTATTGTAATATATTACTCAAGATCTTAAATTATAAATATCAATAACGAATATTTCAATATAAACAACACCATCATTGAAGAATTGATTTTTTGTGGTTCCTATTAATAACAAATAAGAAAAACATTCGTGCGCTACTTGCTATCAGCTGATTTTGAAATACAATTATGTCATTCTTCATTGAATTTATTCTTCAAGCAAGTGTTTTAGTGCATTATTCTTCATAACAATGAAGTTGAAATTATTTATTATATGAAAGAGAGGACATTGGCAGATCAAGACCTTCAGATGATTTGGTGCTGCAGGTTTTTCCGGGTTTTCCTGTAGCTGAAAAAGCAAATGCGCCACTAGAATTAATCAAGTCTCCCCGGAACGCGAATTAATTTTTGTTGTTATTTCATAATTTCATAATTTGTATTACTTTCAATCGAATATAGGATAAAGAAGGAAAAAAAATTAATAATTAATTCAAAAATATATTATGCTATGGAAATTATATATATTTTAATCTATCAAGAGAGCAGATTTTACATTCACTGACACTTGAGACATACCGAATATACGCGGGCTTAATACACATACTTGATAGCGTGTTGTAGAGAAATTTTGCTTTCTTTACAGGAGCCAGCTCACTCAATGACAGATATATTCAATTTTTCATTTCATTTCCTACATGATTAATTGGTATTCTATTTTTAATTATCTTTAAAAATTATTCATTGAGTAAAACACGTTATGTGTAGGTACTGTAGTCAACGCAACACTATACACTATAGGTATTTGAGCTCAGTGTGGCGAGAGAGGTAGCGTAACGCCGAACCAGTGGCAAGAGAATGGCACAGTTGCTTGCACATGGCGACTGTCGCCACGGCAGCAATTAGTTTCAAGTGCGGCTGTATATGTTTCAGATCACCATCCTTCACTGCAAAAAATACAATGCGTTTTTAATGCGCATACATTTCTGCGAAAAACATTACTGCATACACAATCATCTCGTAAAACTAACCTAACGTAATGGAAACTCTAAATTACATTTACCAGGCTATCCATTTTAGCGAAAACAATGCCCGATTTGCGAGGACGCGCTCAATTTCTCGAAATGAAGGACATGTATTATTAAAAAAAAATTGTTACAAATCTGCTTTAGTAATAACAACAATATTTTCGAAAACGCGTAAAATATCATCATCTCCATATGAAAACTATCTAAATTTGTTGATATGTTGAACACGCCACTGAGTTTGGAATCGAATTAAAAATGTATTAATCTAATATCGAACTTTCAATAACCTTGTGTGGATGTGTTTCAATGAGATATCTATATCAATCTATCATTCATTAATTTATGTCGCGTTAGAGAATAACACTGCAGTATCGTTTCTCATCTCGAAGCTAATTTACTTTCTGTGTTTCATTCATCCTTATTATTAATTCAAACAGCTTTGTGGAAACAGAACTATTCTTATCTTAATAAAATCAGGAAATTATCACAAGTGTTGCCAGTTTCCAAACGCGAGAAATACAAACGAGACGCGTAGATTTTTCAGAATTGAAGGCAAGACTTCTCTCATTTTTGAAGGGATAACTTCTTATAGAAGGGTAAACCGCTTCGTTACATAACGCGTTACAGCGCCAGTCTGTCTGATTTGTCTTTCACGCATACGTCAGCGAAAGGCAGGCTCAGACGGTTCAAAATTTTTATCCAGCTAATTCATATAAAATTTTTCAAGTCTCAAATGTGCAATTACATTTGACTCGTTGAGTCATAAGAGTCAATATCGCCGGTCTCAACTCATAATTTGTGACGCTTCACGCCCGTTTGTACCGGGTATTGTTTCGAGAATGTACCGAGACTATGGATCATTCTGGAGGGGATGATGAACGAGATGATGATTCAACCCAAAGTACAGTAAAGTACAGAAAGCGCCAAACGTGATGGTGGGCCTGCCCCCATGCGCACAAACTCATTTTAAATGTAATCCCCACTACAGCTCTTGCAAGACATACAAATGCTCTGTACAGAGGCTTATCATTACTTGTACTCCAATGCTGTTGGTGTTTGGCATTGTATAAATAATTTGTGTCGTTTCTGAAAAAATGTCATCGCTTGACAAAAAACCAGACATCAAGAGTGTATCATTAAATTACATTTCAATGAACTTTACTGATACCCATAATACTAAATAAAATATGAAAAGAAATTACAAAGAAGTCATGTTCCATTTGCTACCCTAATTAAAACTAATTATAGGTACCACACTGGCCGCCAAGGGCGGCCAGTAATCCAATAGTAATTTAGTTGGGAGTTTATACCTGTGCAATCGTACGCCATCGCGTTTGGCGCTTGCTATATGTGGAGTGGAAGATATAAGGTGAAAGGTTCTTATGAGATTGTTCTATGTATCCGACATATTCGATAAAAATTACCGCGCTTACTTATCGAATATCGATGAACAGGCAGAAAATTGATCATGTACCTACATTTTTAATGCAACTCCAGTATACAAGCCGATCCAAATACTGTAATCGAGTACTGAATACTTAATGACAAAGTTTACAGTGTAGAGTGGGAGGTATACTTCTTTTTAGATTGATCTTATCAAACAAAATGGAAATTAAGTCATACTCAGTAATAGTTTCGGCAAAGTTCGTTTATAAGTTCAATTTTTTTATAATATGCACCTGGATATAGAAAAAATATTTAGGTGGAGTGTAGGGACACAAATTAGCAGTTTTTTCAGCCGTAGCAGTACTTAACGTTTTAAAAATTTCAAACTTTCAAATAGGGTATATGTACCCACCATAGGTGTTAAAACGTAAAAGGTGTTCCGCCAGCCGATTGCGGTTAAATCTGAACAAGCCGCCTTACGCTGATTGATCAGCGTAAGGAGGCTTGTTTGTTTTACCCAATAGATGGAAATGTGCGTGGTGATCATGCTTTGATCACGCATCTAGCATTGTTAGGGTTATTTTGTTTGATGGGCATACTTTAGATAAGTTTTCGAAAACCGTTAAAATCTATTGATGGTTTCGGTTTTAAAGCCTGAAAATGTGTCAGATATTTCGTTTCAAATAAAACAAATCGAAATTTCGACCTCTTAGATTTTGCTCTTGTTTCCTTTCTAGACAAATGAGTGCCAGTTATATAAGAGAACTCGTTAGAATTTCGTGAAATATACCTGCTGAAAGTCGGAGGGTGAATCCATAGATTAAAAATCACTGATAAGATAATAATCTTAATGGAATTTCTCCCTCTACTTATTCTTGACTGGAGACCCCTTTTGAATATTTCAACCGTGTTATGGTGGTTGACCTGAGGCAGACCTCTGATATATTGAAATTTGAAATTAAATATGTAGTTCTTAGAGCACTGAAAATAAATGCATGTATTAATTTGGATAGTGTGCATTTAATACTGTTGTGAAATGTTTCAGTTGCCATTATGAAATTTATGCTTAGTGATAATTCACTAAAAGACTAAGTTATACTTGCATTTGTTATGAAACGTTCAACTTCATTTACTGGCTGCCTGCCCTTAAAATCAATCATTGCTTTCTACGAGGTTCTGCCATTGATAATCAAGATCAAAGAAATACCCTAAAGTTTTCCTCAACAAATTATTCCTCGAATTGTTCATTCCTCGTAAACTGTAGCTATGCAAAATCGACTGAAATTATGTGTGTAAGCTATAAATAAGCTTATACGAGCCTTCTCTATACAAACCCGAATCTATTTTCAGCAACCGTTCTCCTACTTTATCATTTCCTCGACTTCAATATTGTCTGTCTTCTTAATGAAGCAATATCAAGTTGCGCTGCAAGATATGAGAAGCTACAAGCTTTTAATTGTTCATTATATAATATTATATGGTTTCGAACTACCATTTTAATGAAGATTAATACTGTATTTGATGAAATTAGTTTGCAGCAGATGGAGACACTGGCGGATATAAAATTAATAACATTGAAGCTGCTCAACAATGGAAGTAACAGACTGAACCGTTTTGAAAGAGTTGTTCTCATGAAAAATTTGGAATCAAAACGTACAAAAAAAATATTTTCGACATAAATCAACTTTTTCAAAAAAAAATACAGACATTTTTATTTAGTTAGAATACAATTCATATAGCTATTCTAGCACTTTCAAAATTCCGTCAATAAACAATAATCAAAATTGAGACACTGTTAATTTTTTTTTTATTTGAAAACAAAATGTTTGAGAAAAAATAACTGAGAAATACCATTTTTGGCAAAACAACTATGATTGATATGATTTCATAGAAATGAAATGCTATCTAATTATTCGAGATACAACATTTGAGAATGTAGCAGCCATGACAACTCTACACACTTTCGACAAATACATTTGGATTTACTGTATTTCTTGACGTAAAAACATCGTTTTCTCACCCCACTTGTGTTGTGGGTAATATCCGCAACTATTGTATTTCTATATTTGCCATAGCCGAGCATTTCTTGTACATCGTAGGAAATACAAAGTTTTGTTTGTTTCTCTGAAACTGTTTCATTATCTTTCACAAATAAAATCTTCAGTCATGTCTTCATCTTGTTCCGTATATGACTTTCTATAGCTTTTTCCTCCTGAAGTTCGCCCTCAAATCTTGATTCGTTGTTAATGAAGGCTTTATCACCTTCAATTTCATCAAGAAGCCCCTAAAAACGTTTTTATTGTTTCTCAGAATCTTTTCGAAATATATAAGTATTCCACTTTTATTAATTCTCAATTTCACATTTGAAATCTATGTAAATGAGATGAGCAATAAAAATAAAAAAACTATAATTAATTAGTTAATGTAGCTTACTTTTAAACTATAATTATTTTATACTCAACATATTACATATTTTATATATTTGTATGCCTAGTTTCTAATTAATAAATCTACCTGGATAAATTCATTAACTATATGAATAAATCAAATTTTCGAAAGTACTGTAATTATACTTAACTTTTCTTACCTGGAAATAAACAATAATGGCGAATTATTCATTTCAGTTTGATCGGTCATAATATATTGAGAGTTTTTAAATACTCTCCAACAGGTTGAATTTTAAACCTCTTCTGGAAATGGAGGTGCTTGAATTCATGGTTGGCATGGGTGGCAGCATATATGGAGTTTATTTTTTCATTTTGGAAACTGTTTCTGTGTTTCTTTATACCGGCTTGAAACATTCTTCCAGTTTGACCGATATAAAACATCTGACATGACCCACATGATAGTCTGAAACTGAACTTTCATATTTGTTATTCTTAATGCAGTTGTTGTTGTTAGTTTTGATAGCAATATTTACACATTTTTTGTGGAGAAAATTTTAAATATTCGTAGTGGTTGGCCAAAGTAGGTTAACTTTTGTCCCCATCTCTTCGAATTGGATAAACTTCCTTGCTTGGCTGTATAACGTTTTTGATAATAGAGAAATTATCAGACTGCTATCGCAATCATTGTTGACAACAATTTGTTTTATTATGTTCAGTTCTTTATTGAAATTCGCATCTGACAAGGGAACATTTATCATCTGTGGATCATATTGCTACTTTGGTGTAGCAGAGGGTGGACGAATTATGAATGATAATATCTGTATGTGGTGGTTTACGCTAAACTGAAAAATGATGTATATTGTTAACTTTCATTATTGTAAAGTTCAAAAACTTCATAGAGTCGTCCTTTTCCATCTCCATGGTGAATGTGATAGAAAGATAGAGATAATTGATGAAATTCAAGAACTTAGTCATTTGTCTGTTCGTTCCTATGAAACACGCCGGGATATCTTCTACATATCTATCCCAATACACGAGTTACAGTGTATTTTTCTCCCCAAATCGTCCATGAAAATTTTTGCCAGAATGGGACTAATTGAGTTTCCCATTATGAGACCTTTGCAGGATGAGGATGAAAACCTTTATGGGAAAAACCATACAAGAAACTGTTAATGAGTTTCAATACGGATTTTCATCAAGTATCGGCCAGTTCTATTCAATTAAAAAACAAAACATAAGTACTTCAATGAGTGGTCTATCAGACTCAAAACGCTTAAGTAATAACTCAGAAATTTATCACAATTTTTGGTGCAACTTGTGTTAGATCAGAAGTTAAGTCAGAAAGCTACATGGAATTCTATTGCTGAACATTCCGTGAAATTAAATCAAATTATAATCATTCAAAGTAATATTCAAAACTAATACGTCATCCATTGAATTGATATATTATTAGTAATAAATTGTAGAATTGCAAATCGAATTATAATGAAAGGTCGCGTATCCTTGCACTTTCAGATAAAATTATTCAATTAATAATTCCATAGTGGTTAGAATGGTTTAAATCCCAATTAACAAAATAATGAAGTCGTAAAGATAAGTATGTTTACTACTATAAATTGAAAACCAACAGCAAAGCAAAAATTGAGTATATATAGTGACGTACTTGGTATTTCAGGAGAGTTTTGTGTCGACTTCAAACTTGTTCAAAATGTTTTCAGTGAAAAACAAAGAAACGACTGTGTGAAGGACTACATAATTTCTACGGTTTACTATTATTAAAAAAAAAGTTTTAGCGATTTTTTTTTATTAAAAACTTGAAAACATTTTTGTTTTGTGTTGTCTTTAGGCAACATGTAGGTACATACCAATTTTATAATTGAAATTGGTTTTCTGCTACCCATGCGAACCCGGGTCGGAGAGCTAGCATATATGTATATATGATTCAGAATTGGTATTTTGATGAATCAACAGTAGTTTTTTTTCTGAAATTCAATACCAGTGAAGCTATCAATATTTCATCCAAATATTCCACGTTTTCACGAATAACTCAAAAAGTATCGAAAATATTCATATAAGTATTCATAAATATGTAGCTTATTAGAAATCAAAACGAATGGTAGGTTGATATTGGCTGTAGATACAATACAAACGGAGTAATAGCTTGTTGAAATATGGGGTTCCTATTCGTTGGATTCGTCAAATTTGGAAGATTCAACGTGAATATATCAAAAAACAGTAAATTTTCTGGTAAAATTCATATAACCTTTTAGAAATTAACCTCAAATAACCACCACAATTGAAAATAATCGTAACCACTTTACACCTACATGTAGGTACTTGTTATGTGCTTTTAAAGTTCTACCGTTATATAAATATTTTTGCAAAAGTACAAAATCATTTTCACTTCAAGCATACATTTTTCCACAACTTTTGGTGGATCAACGTTCTAGAGTATTTTGCATGTATATAATTGAAGTAAATTGTGTAGCGATTACAAGTATTGACCATTGCGGTTTAGGATTTAGTGGTAGGTTATTTTCATACTTATTTGTCGCCGAAAAAATTGGTTCAACATTCCACTAAAAATAACCTCCGATTGGGGGGATAATTTTGAAGTAGGGGGTAAGTAGAACATACATCCAATTATTTGTGAACAATGGTGCTGTTTGGGAAAATTATACGGATAGATCTTATTTAGCAAACATTCAAATTCTTGCTGGATGGTTGAAGTATTTCTGTCCAAAAATACAATATGATTTGCAGCCTGATCAGGACTTGGACATATGATCGATATATGATAAATATAGTATTCATTTCAATAAAGCGAAACAAGCGCCACTGCAAACGACATAACAAAACTCGTATTGATTCACAATTGTACCATGATTATCTGTAAATAAATCTTTAACACTTCGTTATCGGAAAGAAATCATCGACATTCGACGAAAACTCATTAGGGATAACAACAACATCGACAACATACCATAAAACATTTACTGAAACCTCAAAACAATTCGGGCAGCCCCCGTAGAAAACGGCCTGCCTCTACCAATTTTCCTTGATAAACATCGACCAGTCAAAAATAATTGTAGGATACACAACTAGTCGGTGTTTCAGAGTAAATCAAAGAACGATCCTCCTCGTCTGATGGTCACCAATCTTCGAATGCGATCTTCTGTTTTTGTTTCGAATTAATTAGTACTACTAAATGGTACTTTGTGCGTCTGTGGCGACTTTGAAATGGATATGGGCCCGCCCCTGTCTATACTTTGGCGTCAGTCTAAAAACAAAGCTTGAACGCTGTACCTTTCGAAATGGAAAATAACCGTGTAAATTATGGAGTTCTAGGTAGACGGTAAAAAGCCTCTAAAAGTAGTAGTCTAGTTTACATTTGCAATTTCGCAAAAACTAAGTTCGCCTTCACAGAAAACTATGGTTGAACTGTCATTCAATTCGTAATTTCATCCACAGTAATTTACGATGTGAGCAAACAAATAACTCAAAAGGTATAACTAATTTAGTTAAGCAAAAAAGGTGAATTAGTTTTTTTTGTGGATATCCCCAAAATTCCGGCAGATATTCAAAATTTGAAAAAAGATTCTCAAAAGGCAGACAATGTAGTAGAGAAATTTTACCTCCAAAAACATTGGATCAATAAATATAGTTTCCTTAGAGCGGTAAAATACGGGAGAAAACAGATGGTTTCGGCTCACTGCTACAAAAAATATTATTTCATTACTATTCATGAATAAAAAATATATGCTAGAATAAACGGTAAGCTCCAGTAGGTACTGCAATGTTTCTCTTATGCTTTTGAAAATAAAAAGTTTACGAATTCAAATCGAACCAAAGCGCTACCGAAGCAGCCCGAAAAATTAACCAGGCATTTGGTAATGATAATGTTAATTAATGCACAGTCCGACGTGAGTTTGCGAAATTTTTTCTGGAGATTTAGGTCTCGACCTACAGTAATCCAAGACGAGGATTTAAGGACCCTGGTGGAGACTGACCCACATACGGTATGTGGGATGGCGGAAGAACTGCATGTTAGCTCTCATGCTCTCATGCTCTCATGGTTCAAAAAGTATCGGAAAGGTCGAAAAGTTTCAAAAGTGGGTGCCTCACGATTTTAACGATCGACAAAAATTATAACGTTTCGGGGACTGTTAATATTTGCTTTTGCGCACTCAAAACGAACCTTTTTTGGATTGGATGGTCACGTGTGGATCCTCTCCAACAACAGAAGATGTTCAGGACAGTGGTTGAACACCGATGAGCCCCCCAGGCACTTCCCAAAGGCGAAAACCCACCAAAAAAGAACGTGTTTACTATATAGTGGTCATCGGCTGGTGTGATTTACAATAACTTTCTGCAGCAGAGTCCTATTGTAAGGAAATCGACGGCACTGTTCAACAGAAGAGGTCCGATTATTCTCCACGACAACGCCCGTGGACACGTTTCACAAATCACCGACTGAAAATTAAATGTTTCGAGTTCTGCTTCAACCATCGTACTGCCCAGACCTCTCGCCAACTGACTACTATCTTTTCATGCACCTCGATAACTTTATCACCGATAGAATCCGGACTACGACTAGGCAAAAACGGCCTTTGTCAACTTCATCGAATCCCGAGGACACAACTGTTTTGCTGACGGAATTGATCGACTTGTGTCAGGCTGGCAAAAGTGCACTGTTTCAAATGGCGTTTATTTCGATCGACTCATAACAACGTACAAAACTTTTGAAGCAATATAATATTACTAAAAAGTTTTATAAATTCTGTACTTTGTTCTTATTAAAACTGAAAATGAGTGAATCCTAATAAATGTCAAGAAGCATGCAAATTCTATCTTCCCAAAGGATGCTGATTCAATATTCACCAAATAAGTCTATGCCTCTTCAGAACTGCAGAAAGTTATTTTGCAACAATTATGAAATCAACTTTCCACCTGAAATATTCCAAAAATAGAAGACAAATTATTTTAATTTTTCGAAACTAATTAAAAAGTTGTAGAACCCTTCTCATTTCTCAACTATAAATATTAATTCAAACTATATAAATTTCATTATGATGTCACCCCCCTTTTATTTTTTGAAAGGGTCAACTGAAAAAATTTAAATTTGGAATAATGAAATTAATGCATGAATACTTTATTTTGAAGTGAAATTGACAAATGAAGTTTTCAAAATGGCGACTGGGAGCTATCTGGAAAAAAAAGTTTAATGAAAAGGGGGTCTTGTGACACACCGTTTTGAAGCTCCTGACGAATACTTCACAACCCTAGAAAATGAAGTCAATATCATCACCCACTACAAAATGGGGGAACATCTAATAATTGCCTGAAAACATTGACATTTAACTACATAATATGAGGTAATAAGATTGAGGTCAGTTCAGAAGATGCTCGAAACGATTGCATTGAACTTTTTGACGTATGAACAGCCTATCCGATATTTCACGCCGAACATTTTCGAACACAGTAACGTCAATATCTCTACAAATATTTATATCCGTATATCCAATATTGAAGCAGATTCAGTTCCGTACACCTTTTGCTTCAAATAGCCCCATAAAAAAGTACGAAGATGTCAAATCTAGTGAGCGAGCTGGCCATTCTGTAGGACCTCGACGGCCAATCCAACGACCGGGAAAAGTAGTATCCAAGTAATTTCTTACTTGTTAGGAGTAATATGGTGATGCTCCATCATGTTGGAATACAATATCCATATCGAATTCATTAGAATTCGCTTCGACGAGTTCTGTGAGGAGAGGGTCAACAGTAGTTTCTTACTTGTCTGGAGTAATGTGGTGGTGCTCCATCTTGTTGGAATACAATATCGATATCGAATTTATCAGGATTCGCTTCAACGATTACTATGATGAGAGGGTCAACAGTAGTTTCCAGCATATTCAAATACAGTTCCCCTGTTGAATTTTGATCAATAAATAGAGGTCCTACAATAAGGTTTCCTAATATTCCAGCCCAAACGGTATTTTTTTCTGGATATTGGGAAAACCGAAAACCAAATGAGAGAAAACAATGATGTTCATTGTTGTACTGATATTTTTTGTCGTTTTTATGAACAAAAAATAACGTAACAAACCTTATCGGGTTGTTGAAATTGCCATTTGGAAGATAAAAATGAATATTTCTAGAAATATCGATAACAATGTGTTTGTCTTCAGGAAATTATTAAATGTTCCACCATTTTGTAGTAGGTGAAGCTATTGACTTCATATTCTAAGTATTCGTCAGAAGCTTCAAAAATATGTGTCACAAGACCCCTCTTTTTTCCCAGATGGCGCCCAGTCACCATGTTGAAAGTTTCATTTTTCAATTTTACTCCGTAATTCATGCATTAATTCGATTATCACAAATTTCAATTTTTTGAATTGACCCGTTCAAAAATGAAATAGGGGGGAACTAAAAGAAATGCACTGTATATAGTTGGCATTATATTTTCCAATCCTCTACAAATAGATTGAACTCTTCATAGAAAATTATATTTAAATGCTTCTCAATATGGAATAATTTTTTTTATTTGGTTATTTGGCACAGTAATCATTTTATGACTGTCGCTAAGCAGACAAGTGGTTTTTGATTTTTAAAGTTCTTTTTGAAAAAAATCGAAAATATGTAAACCTAAGTATATAGCTTCACTTTTTCAGTTCTCTCTCTCTCTCGCTCTGTAAAAAAAATCAGTTTTCTTAAACTAAATTAGCTTAATATTTAAGTTTATTTATACTGGTTCTATATTTATAATTATATTTTCCTTTGTCTTTCAAGATAACACTTCAATTGCGTATTAATTACGAAAAACGAAAAACATAAAAAAATACATAATTAACATATTTCACCAAAACAACGAGTCATAGATACGAAAAAATTGATACGGTTGTAAATTTCCGGAATTTTCGTCTAGACTTCTGTTCACGATAAATAAACATTTTAATTATGCTCGCCGAAATGCGAATGCACCTTTATCAACAATGGACAATTTATCAACATAGTGCCAACAAATAAAGTTCTCGCTCCGATAGTCATTTAAATAAACCCACAATTCATCATTACCTCTACAACCATCCATCAAATTGATAGTGCAATCGGACGTTATGGTGAACAGGATGCATCTTTCGTTGCTCGATGTTCAACAAATTTTCATTAAATAACGGTCGATACCATGAACGCAGCACCAGTTTCTCCATAAATGTTTTTCCTGATTTTTTTACATAGGAATGCTCACTTCTGATTGGGACTCACTTGTATTAGGTTGTTCTAGTTTGTTCACTGGTAGGATATCGATCGGAGGTGTATTCCAGATCATTACCAGCCTTCTTGACAACTCGACACCATGTTCTGTTAACCAGTATAACATATTTTTTGTTGAAATTATTGGCATGAGTAGTGCATCAATGCGTTAAATTTTACATGACAGCAGTTTCTGTTTGGATAAGTTCTGCTGTTGCAGAAGCAGCAGCTGCGTATTTGTTCTTATATCCTCGTGTAGATGCTGCCTTTAGTGGTTCCGATGAAAACTGAGCCACACGAACAGGGAATTCTGCAAACATCGGCGAATATCATAGGCTCTCTCTGGTTCTGGATTCTATTTTCATTTGGTTAACTTGTATTAACTCAAATTCTTTCATTAATGAGACCTATTATATTCCGTCTTACAACCCTTCCACTCTTAGATTGAAATTCTGGGATTAACAACAGGATAGGAAGATATCTTGAGGATACCTTATGGATTTGCAACATCTTGAAGTGGCTGCCTGGTTCTTGATTCTATTTTCTTTTGGTAAACTTGTAT
The DNA here is from genome assembly GCA_015342065.1 of Leptinotarsa undecemlineata. Lineage (NCBI taxonomy): Eukaryota > Metazoa > Arthropoda > Insecta > Coleoptera > Chrysomelidae > Leptinotarsa > Leptinotarsa undecemlineata. The sequence continues at coordinate 4,778 of WOGP01000717.1, read as the reverse complement.
TGACTCAGATTCTTCTTTTAATGGGACCGATTATATTCCGTCTTACAACTCTTCCGTCCTTATAGTGAAATTCTGGGAGTAACAACAAAATTGGAAGATATCTTGGGGATATCTTAAAGGTTCTGCAACATCCTGAAGTGGCTGCCTGGTTCTGGATTTAAAATTCTTTTGATAAACTGTTATTGACTTAAATTTTTCGATTGATGAATAAGGTAAAAAATTTTATGAATGACCAATATGTTTCTGAGTATTGCCAAGTTATAATATGTGTAGTAGCCCAGATTTCACAGTGTTTAACAGTTTAACGTTCTCTCTCTTTCTCTCTTTGTCTGCCTGCACCTGTATAGATACATTTTTTTCAAATTATTGTTTTTGAACAAAGTTCTGTTCTTAGATTGTAGCTTTCAAAGTATCCACATTTATCATTGCATTATCAACCATCAACCTAACTTCAGTTCAGCAATATCCGTCTCGTTAGTGTCACTATCGGCACATCCTGGAAAAATCGATGAAATATCATGATGCAATAGTCCCTCTCGGCTGACTAGATTTGCGTATCTTCTCGTAAATAACAGAAAGAAATACGGCCCATTTGACTCTAATTAAGAAAATAACAGGTATCCCAGCCGTAAAATAAATTGATTTAAACCAATTTATACAGAGGGATACATATATTCGTTATCTTCAGTCGTAAATCCGATCGTAAAATCTCACACGGCTTGTTTGTACACTCGTATCTACAAATTAAAAAATAACCAACAAACGAGAAAGGAAATAATACCTATATAACTCAATAATAACGCCGTCTGATCGTTGGAATATCTACTATTTTCTCTAGGATAATTGGTACGAGCTGCATGTTTTCCTATCTTACGTTGCCGTGTTATTATGATTTATATCTGGTGCTCTTCGTAAGAGAGGTATATATGGCAAATATAAGTTTCGATTTGTTTTCACGGATCGGTTATAATTTTCACGCGGTGTCCAGGAATTTTCAATCAGTTTTTTTCGGAATGAGAGATAAACTTTTATTTCATTTCGAAAATGTAACATTATCAACTGATAACTTTCAATGAAAAAAATGAATAAACAAAATATACCCGAAATTGATGATTTACTTCAAGTAAATATCTAGAAATAAAAAATAACACTGAATGAAGATATGAATGGTTTGCTAAAATAATGAGTCTCTGACCCGTTACTAGATGAAAATTGGTAATTCATGATAATAATAATAACTATAGAATTTTCACTATAAATTTCGGCTTCATCAGCTACTGATGATGCTACCGTGTAGCGAAACGTGTTTTAAATAAAATTTATTGTGAAAATTCCATGATTATTATGATGAATGGTTTCGTAAAAGGCCACTTGAGTATTTTAAATCTATATTCTAGAAGCGTTTCTACCCAATCTAGCACGTTCACCAGAACATACATGTTTGTTTGAAGGTGGTTGACAATGTTTCGTGGTGCATTTCATTAGTTCAGACTCCCATTAAAAAGATTAGCTGAAAATAACAATTATATTAAGCAAAAAAAAACCTGATATTTCAATAAAATAAAACACAAGCAACAATCAAAAAATTAAAAAATGGAACTATTGTTCTCATGTTCTGTCCTTGATTTGTTGTGTTATATTTCAAAGGAATTAGTACAACCCAATGAAAATCCATTGGGTAGTTTTTTGCTTAGTTTATAAGAATCTAAAAGTAATCAGTCCATTAGTGAAAATTGGGTAGTTTTTGAGTTTATCGCGTTCAGACAGACAGACACGGCGGGAAATTTTAAGTAATAACTTGATTTATGGTATATTGATAGTAGATTCTTTACATATTATGATTATAACAAATATTTTTGTCCATATGCACATAACATACAGATATTACATTATTTGTAAGATTATTTGCGTGAACGAAAAGATGTTCATATTTGAAATGGCATTCATTCATTCGTCACAACAAACCAGAAAACAAACAAGACAGAAAATAATAATAACCATCATAAAACGGATAATATTAGCGGCCCAATTATAAACAAAGTTATATGAAAATCAAAAATTTTTTAAAGATGTTTTTTTTGTACTTTCCATATACAATACTCTTATACATTTCCTTACAATACTCTCTCTCCCTTTCTCTCACTCTCTTTCCCCTTTCTCTCACTCTCTTTCCCCTTTCTCTCACTCTCTCTCCCCCTTTCTCTCTCTCTCTCCCTCAAGCGCTTATTTGCAGCTTCTATATTTTTGTAAATTTATGAAATTTCAAACACTTCAAAAAATAGAAACTACCGCCGCACTCACAAATATTCTGAAAGAATCAGATAATACATATTCATGGAGACATCATCGTTTTATCAGAATACAATGAATATATTTGTAGAAAGTTAGACAGGCCTTCATATTTGGGATTCCCATCCAGAAAGGCAATTTCAAGAAATTGCATTAGACTTTGTAATGCCTGCGATCGATATAGTTCGGCGATATACAACTACAGAGCAAAAATAACTTAAAACACTGCTTTATTTCCTTACCATTGTGAGGTATCGAAGTAATATGAAAATTGTCACCCTTCATATTTCGCTATTTATGTGGATATTTACAATATTTTCAAGAAGAATTTTGAACTTCTTGAGCAAATGTACATTTCTTTGTTGTAAGGTAGACAACAATTCCTATTACGAAAACGGCATCTATGATTCCGACAGATAACTCAATCCTAGAATAACAAAGATAAACTAGGCTGCCTGCGGCGGTCAGTTGCAAAGCAAGGAGGTTCTTCTTCTGTCTTCCACTACAGCTTTCACTGCAGGGCAACAGAGACCAAACACAACGCATTTATGATCCAACACCAGACAGCACTGTTTCGCAACCCGACTTAGGTCAGTGGAACTAGGCTGAATCACAAATGTGTTGCTAGACAAACCTGGTAAGTAGTTACGTTGCAATGAAAGCCAGACAAAGAACAAAGCTTGTCCCATAAAAGGATACCGTTTCGCGATGACTGAGGAGATAAAAACCAAATTGATGATAGAGCTCATGTGCATATTAGTACTGCTTCGAAGATTGGAAAAAACGATGGCACAAATGCATTACATATCGCCAAACTTCTTGGACGCTCCTCGTAAATAAAAAAAAAATATTTATCATGGCTGGTTTTTTTGAACATTTGATCTTTATTTCTTTCATCTGTGCTAGGCATGCAAAAACAATTTCCTCCAATGTTTAAAAAGTGGTGCATAGCTATTTAGCATGTTTAAGGGATTGTTGACTTCTTCTTTGCAATCATTATGACTGGCAATAGAATTTGATGAAATTGATTCGACCGTTACTTGATGATGATCTATAGTAATTTCAAAAACTACATCTGACGATTTGATCGTGGAGATCAAGAGCAAAAAATGCACTAGAGATTGAGAATATTCAAAGATTAGCGTGGGCAGCAAATTCGCCAGACATGAATCCTACTGAGCACATGTGGTATTTCGTTAAACGAGCAATCTCAAATTCTTCTTCCTATCTATCTTCAATATACGTTATCTCTTCTTCTTATCTATATACGTTATCTGTTTGTCTATGATGCAAAAGAAAGTGTAGTTATTATATTTGAGGAAGACAACTTTGAAGAGGACGAAATAGAAATTGATGAATTAAATAAAAAGTTACCTTATTTTTTTAACAAACCTTGTATAAAAGGTAAATCTCTTTCTGCGTTAACAATTCTTGAAATTTTCTAAATCTGAATATTCATGACCTATTTGCTGTTTTATTAGAGGAAATATTGGAATGCTCACAGAAACCTAAGTATCTCGATGAATATTGAAGAATAAGTTTGAATATTCGAGTTTCGACCGTGATTCGGAATTTTGTCTCAGGTAGATTTTGTGATCACAATGATAATGAATCGAAAGTGCGTTGGAAATATGGGGTCGAATGGAGAGTTCATATTTTAATCCCCTGTTTCATTCGACGAGCAACCGGTTCTGCAAACTTGTTGGAAGAAAGACCTCAATTACTCGGCGATTCAACTTCTTAATCCCGACCAAATCAAATTATAACAAGATTCAGCGTTTTCTCGGCATTTTAGTTATACAAATAAAGACTTTTCATCGAGCCCTTCATACTAAGAACCCTTTGCATTCCTTTTATTATTCATATATACCTAGTGAACCGGGTGTACCTAGAGCTTAGCAGAGGGTGCTCGACAGTATACCTACTAATAAAGTGGCAATAATTTACAACCTAGACGTATAATCTCCGAATTTTTATAACTAGTCAACTGAACGGTTCACGTTTATAGATATATATTACCCTAATTTAATTTGTTGCCACCTGTGGGAATGGATGCATTTCAATGCATTGTTGGATAGAAGGGAACTTGTAAGCTTTCTCCTAGAAAGGCTAGGTAGAATTTTCAAGGGTTCAATTTTACTGACATCTGTTATGTTGTCATTATTGAGTTTTGAGAATATTTAATATCACGGTAAAGTTTAACCTTCCACTACTTGTGTCAATCTTACAGATCGACACAATCGATGTTCTTATGATGCATTAATATAGGTTTATTTTGATTCTGAGATAGGTGCAGTTCGATCAAGCGCAGTTAATAAAATTTTTATTCATTTACAACAGTTCTGTAGTAGTCCCCAAAGTGTTTTGGTTTGTTCAAAAACCTATTCAGATCTATTTGTATTGTATAGTTTACATAACCACAATCTTACTACTTGTATCCAATATTTCAATATTGAAATTGCAATTTCAAACAAAACAAATAAGGAAAA
>WOGP01000716.1:0-22449 GCA_015342065.1 Leptinotarsa undecemlineata | reverse complement strand
GCGGATGGTTCTTTTCTAGATGGAATCCAGCAACTTCAGGGCATGTTTGGGGACAGAGCTCCATACATGAGAACAATACTCCAAAGAAGGTCTGATCTGAGCTTTATAAAGCATTAAAAGTTGCTGAGGTGTGTAAAGTTTTCTGGTTCAGAACAATATTCCAATATTTTGAGAAGCAGCTTTTGCAATTCCAGCGATGTGATTGTGCTAAGACATATTGGTGTCCATTTCAACCCAAAACAAACTTATCGAAGCAGAAAGTTGAATTGTCTGAACTGAAATTACTATATCCGGTTCGGAGACATTTATCTTCTTGAAGAAAACCGATGCCTGGATTTTTGTGGCATTGAATTGAACCTGGTTAATTTCACCCCAATTCGAAATGACTTAGATCCTCATTAAGATATGCAACCACCTGTTGCCGGTGAATATGTACCTTCGTAGCCGATGTCCTGGAAACCAAATGGATTGACGAGACAAGTGTGCTGTCATCAGCAAAGCAATATATTGGATTCTTCGTTTTTGCCAATAAGTCGATATATAATAAAAGGAGGGTTGGAGAGAATATGGATTCCTGGGGAACACCAGAGTTGAGAGATATCCATCGATGGCTATTTTTGTAAAACATAAGTGGTTATACACACAAACTTTCATTTCAGACATAGAGACGCCACAAGGGGACTTTGTTTTATAATAAGAAGCGATTCTATTCTATAGGATATTTCATCAAGCGCCTCCTATCTTCAAATTGAAACCAAACAAAGTGTGTGTGTGTGAGATATCATCGAAAGTTTTAGAAAGAAATGAACTGTAAATGCTCAAGTCAGTCTTGGATATACCTACACAGTAGGTTGAATGGACTGATGCCTATCAGAAAACAACTATTTCACTGTTTAAATTACACTTAAATGGTGATTTGGCAAAACAGACTGGATAAACGACAACAGATTTATTTAACAGATGTAGCTTCAATAAGATGGCCGTTATCAATTGTCAAAGTTCGGAAGATTCATTCATTATTTCTAATGAATAATTATTTCTATTTCTAATGAATGAATCTACCTTTAAAGGACAGGTAAGAATTCATTAACTGTATCAATAAATTTTTCGAAAGTACCCTAATTATACCATACTATTTTCAGCTGGAAATGAACAGATTCAATAATGGCGAATTACTGAATTGAATTGTATATTTGGCCACTATTGAATCTGTTCATTTCCAGGTAAAATTCATGGTACTTTCGAAACTTTCATTGACATGATGATAAATAATGACCTTTTCAGGTAGATTCATTCATTATAAACTAGGTGTATGAGTAGATAATATGTTAGAGTATGAAATGGTTGTAATTTAGAAATAACTTTCAGTTTATACTTGAGGGTATAGGGAAACACGTGTCGCGATTTCTGTTAAACCTTTTATAGTGGAAATCATATAATAAACTATATTGATTAAAGAATTAAATGTCGAGATGTCATATAAGACAGTCTACATAAAAATATAAACTGAAAGTTTTTTGAGAATTCGGTTTTGATAATGGTAACAGGTATGATATATTTACATGAAGTTATTTGAAATATACTTGTTACCTGTTAAAATAATATATGTGGATCCTCTGGGTTTTGTAATTTTTTCACGAGTTTCTTTGGTGATAATTTCTGTTTTAGAATATGCTCCACCATCCCCGATTCTTATATGTCTGTCTTCGCCTTATATATTTACGATACTCATTTTTCCTCACATCTAGGGATATTTCCGTTTCACCTACATAACTTTCTCCATAGGAAAAATGTATATTATAAATACAAACTTTTGTTTCTCCAACCATACGTTCGGAATCTCAACCAATCCAGAAATTTACATAGTCATCGTAAGACCTCCATTGGGATGTTCTGACCACAAACTCATTTCAGTGTTGGGTGAATTACCGATGAATGTTGGGAACAATCTAAGCCGCGCAAAGTTTGGTATTACAGATCAGCTGAGTGGGAGGATCTTCAAGACATTTTCGAAATTTCCTATGGATACATATTTTTTTCAGCTTTAAAGATCCATCAACGGAAGTTATTCTATCATCTATGGATGTATACATTCCTTTTTCAATGAAACGAGCTTCTAACGGCAAATATTGGTTTAACAAGGCATCAAGTTGTGGATGTTAACGGTTACCAATCAGAACCTTTTGTGGTTACATCAAGTGTACCACAGGAGAGTCACTTGGGACCATTACTTATATTGTTGAAATATTTCAACATTCCAATTTTTTGTCGTATGTCGATGACCTCAAGATTTATTGAACCGTCAAAGAAATCCAGCACTGTGAGAGATCGCAAAATGATCTTGAAGCATTAGCAGAAATCTGTGCCAAAAGTAGCCTATACTTATATCTCGAAATATTACAAAATAACTTTCACCAGGAATAGAAATCCCATTAATTTTTAATATCGAATAGAAAATTACACAAGCAAAACAGTTAATGAAGTACGTAATTTGGGAGTGATAGTGGGTTACAAAATTATTTTTAAATCCCACATTGAGAAGATCGTTGATATGTGTAATAGTTTATTGGGTTTCATTATAAGAAATACAAGATATTTCAGAAATGCAAAAACTCTTCTTAATCTATATTACTCTTATGTATATAGTCGTTTGAACTATGCATCTGTCGTTTGGAGTCCACAATATTCTATTTACCAACAGAGAATTGAAAGTGTTCAAAATAAACTCTTCAAACAATTGGCGTGTAAAAGTGACATTTCTATAATCAATGGAAATTTCTGTCCAGTTTTCAAAAAGTATTCTTTGTTGTCTCTTACAAATTCTCTGTAAAAATTATTCAATAAACCTGTCGTTTGTCCTACGTTGATAACAACGTAGGACAAGTCTCTGCAAGGTGAATACACCTTGCAGAGACTTGCGAAACCATGATCTCTTTGCAACCAAATTTAGAAAAATCAATTCAGGAAAAAACTCTCTTTTATGCAGAATTGTCAGATCCTTCAATACTCATTGCAATGATATTGAAAAACTGATGTTACCGTTCCTAAGATTTAAAAATTATGTGAAATATATTTTTATTTATAATTAGGTATCGGTTCTTCATATACTGTTTTTCTAAATTTTTGTTGATATTCATTACTATATAGTGTAATGTACTTAGTATTTATATTTTGTTTACTCACTATATCTCAAAGGTAAAATGAGGATAGTTTTTTGGGTAATTCTGTTTGTATTCCTATTTGTGTAATGAATAAATATATAAATAAAAAAAAATTGCAAGAGAGCTGTTGCCTCTAAAAATCTCGCCTACCGGCAGTGGCGCAAAAATTCCTGTGACGAAAACCGAACTAGGTTTGTTAATTCTCGTAACAGCTGCCAACTTGAGATGAATGAGAGCAAAGAACATCACAATCAGAGAATTGGGGATAAACTGCTTGCCAATCCAAACGGGTCTATATCCTTCTGCTCGGTAGCCAAAGCTGTTAATCAGAACTTTACAAAATCCATAATTCCACCACTAACACAAGCGGATAGTTCATTTGCAACAACAGCCATAGAAAAAGTAAATCTACTAGCTGAACAATTTGCATCCCACTTCACAGTCGATTTTCTGGAAGAGGCACCGCCTACTATTCCCACGATAAAATGCAGAATGCAGGAAATTTCAACAGCGTCTAGTCAGGCGAAATTTGAAACAGCTAAATATCCACAAAACGTATTGTCCTGATGGTCTCACCAGTGTTTTGCAGACTTTTTAACCTGTTGTTATAAGAAAACAGTTTTATCTTCTTGGAATAGGGTTTCATCCGCCTATTCCTAAAAAGAACAAGAAAAATCTTCCAAAATAACTGTAGACCAGTCGCTTTGCTATGATTTCGAAAATCATGAAGAAAGTCGTAAATCACCATATCACCATATTAGGAAGGCCTCAACCTTCTATGGTACCCTGTTGATCTTTATAGGTATTTGAAATAACACAATCGAGAAACATGGAGGATCGAGAGCTATTGCGCTTGGTATTTCTGAGGTCTTTGACGATGGGTGGCATGAGGGTTTGGTGATCTAACATCGATGCTATGGTTTGTCGGATCATTTTTGTGTAAGGCTCTTCAGCTTCGTGAAAGAACATTCCCTGCAAGTGGCCATCGACGTATATCTCTCGAATACTCTTACCGTCAATGCTGGTATTCCTCAGGGATTCATAGGAACTCCAACCCTTTTTTATTGTATACTAACGATTAATTGGAAAAAACCAAGTATCCAATATAATGTTCTCGTCTCGTCATTCCATTGGGATTCCAAGACAATGGCTATGGAGGAACATCTTCACTGGCAAGTAATTGGAAAGTAACCAGGTCCAATACAATGGTACAAAAACCCAGGCATCGTTTTTTTCCAAGAAGATAAGTGTCACTGAATCGGATATAATAATGTCAGGTCAGACAATTGCGATTTCTGCTTCGATAAGTTTGTTGGGGGGTTAAATTGGACACCAATATGTCTTCGCACAATCATATCGCTGAAATTGCAAAGACTGCTTCTCAAAAGTATGGAACACTCTCCGAACCAGAAAACTATACACACCTCAGCAACTTTTGATGCTTTATGAAGCTCAGATCAGACCTTCTTTGTAGTATTGTTCTCATGTATGGAGCTCTTACCCCAAACATATCCCGAAGTTGTAGGATTCCATCCAGAAAAGAGCCATCCCCCTGATTGAAGACGCGAACATCACGTGCAACCTTGATAGCCTGGAACATCGAAGAAAGTTGGAAATTTGTGTCTCTTTCATAGATACTTTCGCGGGAGGTGTTCAAGTAAGTTGGCACATTAGATACCACCAAGAGCAGTATATTTCAGAAATACCCGACAGACTGTGGCTGCTCATCGTTTTGTGGTTCAACTCAGTACACTTATTGGTTAATCACTCTCATCTGGAGAACTGCATTTATGTAAATCGCTTCTTGATCTTGATCATGAAGTTGATTTCCTACCGTAAATTTTATCGTGAGTTCTTTTCAGTTCAAGTAATGGGTTATGGTCTCAGATAGCAAATACTTCATCAACATATCTCCACCATATCTTTGAACCATTCTGCTAAGTTTCGAAGTATGTTTCCCCAAAATGCTCCATGATAATGTTACTCAGAATCGGCGACAGTTCAAAAAAAATGTTCATTAAGAAGAATTCAGAATGGCAATGGGCTCGTACTTGTCAGAAAAAAAGCCTCGAAAAAGAGAGGCTTCATGTTTAGGTTCTGACAAAAGATGTTTATGTATTTGCCTTTCATAATGAAGATCACAAAATTAATCAGTATTTCGTTGATTGATACCTTATCTTCACCTGTTTTCCACCTGTGATTACGTAGGAGTGTGAACACAATACACCAAGGAATATAACCTTTGTCGTGATTCAAATCTCCTTTCTTTACTAAAAATCTCTCATATTGCAAAATCCGGAAGATCCGGCTCTGCATTTTCACACATTCGTTATTCATCTTCCAAGTTCCTTTAAATAAATTTTCATTTTCTGATTTTGTCTTCTGAAGATTTTCTAACTAGTCAAGATCGTCAAAAAAAAGTTGGAACGGTATTCATTTCTCGTCTGTCCCAGTACCTTTGCAACGAACCACATATGGATAACGAACATCTCTCATTGATGTTTATGTCCCATGTTACATTGAACGAGAAAATTCCGACACATCTCCTTAAGAAGACGCCGACATAACAAGCAGCTTTCTTGTTTTGCCGACTTTACAAACTCATAGCATTTTATTAATTTTCAGATAATTCACGGAGAATTGTGGTCAGTTTTAACGAACTGACCATAAGAAGTGAATCGTGGGTTAAAATGGAAAGTGGAACAATTGAATTTTTTTTCATTAGTATACAGGACCAACAAATTCTTTACCCGAGTCTGCTTGTTATGAATTCTTTGCCACATTTGATTTAAAAAAATTCAACTCTGAGCGAGATATTGAATCTTTAAACCCCCCTTTATATATCACAAGAATGGGGGAGGCATGGGGGCCCATTCAGACTGGAAAATTTACCGGGTTGAGAGGGATTGAGCAAAATTGCAATTACTGAATACAGAAGGTCTGCTGAAAAAATAAGGTGAATTTTCATATTTCTCAAGAAATATTTATTTATTCATCAGTATCTATTTTTTCCCCTACGAAATAGTCCCCCTCAGAACCGGTCATTGAACTACATACTACTATACTTGTTCTAATTTTACTGAACACAAATCCACATCAGTTATTTCTGCAGGCTTATCTGATCACGAAGCAACTCATTTCGAATTCTTACTAGATAGAGAGAAAAGCAATGTGAAATTTAGAGAAGGTAGAATCTTCAGCGAAAATAATTATCACACATTCAGGATAAAATGTGAACAAACTGATTGGAATCATATAACAACTGCTTCAGATCCTATTACCATTTCTCAAGAAATCTTAGCAAATAATTTTAACGAATGCTCCCCATTACGAAAACTGAAAATGAAGAATAAAAAGCCTGGGATCTCAACAGGTTTCAAAATTTCTGCTAAGAATCTGAGATGTTTGCGTTCAATAAAAGAATTTATATCGAATTTAGGTTTTATGCATTATTTCGATAGATATAGAAAAATCTACCGAAGCTTGATTAAAATATCAAAAAGTAATTACTACACATAAAGAATTGAATCATCACAAAATAAACCTAGAGAGAAATGGGCAATTATTAATGACCTGCGGGCTGAAGGAAGGCTATATTCATCAGCAGTGATCAACATTGATCCGAATTCTTTGAATAATTTTTACTGCTCTATTCAACTTAACACCTACAAATGTTTACGAGATAAAACAAACTCTCAAGGAAATAAAAAATGATAAGTCCGCTGGGTTGGATGATATTACTAGAAGACTCCTTGAGCTCTATTTGTACTAATTGAGGTGATTAACAAATCTTTTGTGACAGGAGTATTTCCCTCAGGGTTGAAGACATCAGTTGTTCTACCTCTATATGAAAGTGCAGACATCACCAACCCCTCGAACTTCAGACCCATCTCGTCATTATCAACTACCTCGAAATTAATTGAAAAGCTAGTGAAGAAAAGATTGTTGATATTTTTATCAAATGAAAAAATATTGAAAGAATGTCAATTTGGCTTCCAAAGCTCTAGAAACATTAATGATGCAATCTTCTCATTTTTGGAAAAATATACATGAATATGAATGAGGGGAAGCAATTTCGGCAGTTTTTTGCGATTTTTTGAAAGCCTTCGACTGTGTCATTCATGACATACTTACAAAAAAAATGTACTGTTATGTCATAAGAGGGACAAGTCTTGAATGGTTCAAATCGTACCTAAAAGATAGATCTCAGCTGACGAAAGTCTATAATGTATATTCGGACATTTCGGCTATACATTGCGGGGTGCGTCAGGGATCTGTTCTAAGGCCCATTTTATTCCTATTATACATTAACGATCTTGCTACAGTTGATATTGAAGGGTCATTCACAATTTTTGCCGATTATAGCACATTGTTATGTCATGAAAAAAATACTAAAAATTTGAAGCAAATGATATCATTAGATTTAGAAAAAGTCAAACAGTGTTGTTATTCTAATTTACTCTCCTTCAACGTAGACAAGACCAAAATTATAAACTTCAAATTCTGCTATGACAATTGTCTATTAGATGGTAGGAAGATAGAAGAAACGACTTGCACTAAATTTCTTGGTCTGCATTTTGACAATAAGTTGAAATTCGAAGAACATATCACATCTCACATACACAAAATTGGCTTCAGGATCATTTGCTGTCAGAATTGTCTCCAATTAACTTGATATATTCACTGCCAGATCGACGTACTTTGCCCTAATAGAGTCCCATCTAAGGTATGGCATTGCATTTTGGGGATTTTGTAGTAAACAACTATTGAATTAGGTCTTCGTGTTGCAAAAGAGATCTTTGCGGTTTTCATGTGGGGCAAACCATAGGGATAGTTGTAGACAACTTTTCGTTAAATACCAAATCCTCACTCTATTCAGCATCTTCATTGTCGAAGTTGTTTGCCTGATTTATACAAAATATAACACTGATTCTCCAGATACGCATAGAATCCACAACTCAAGACAAAACAGTAGTAATAATATCCATCTGCCAATACCCAGACTGACTCTAACAAAACACTCTAACATGTACGAAGGGAAAAAATGTTCAACCATTTACCACAGATAGTTAGGTATATAATAGAGCAGAGAAGTTTCAGGGAGTCGGTCAAAAATATACTGCTCACGAAAACTTATTATAGCCTGCAGGAATATTATGATGACAAATTGTAAATATTCTCAGTATTCTGCCAAGATAAGCCTAACAATATTATGTATCAACAATTACGTTTTTATCATTATTATTATAATTATAAAACATATGTTCTTGTTTTATGTCACATTAATATGTGTAAATTAAATTGTGATACAATTGCATTTATAATGAACATGCAAGGTTTGTTTTTTTTTGACAAATATGTTTTACATTCTTTTTAATTTTCTGTTTTACTCATTTATATTTTTATATATACATATATACACATATATTTATATTTTTTATCACACTTTGTCAATGAGAATTTATTCTGGGACAATAAAGTATATTTATCTATCTATCTATCTATCTATCTATCTATCTATCTATCTATCCATTATCTGTAGAGTAGGAAGGGTGAGTGAAGGCCCACAGCATTTAGGCCACATGTTACCCATTGTACATCCTACCGAGGGATTGTCCTCCTAGATCATCGTCCATCCTGTCCTTTACAGGAAGGTGGACAGGTCACTAGGAGTCATCTCCTTTATATCGACAGGTGTAGGCCAAGACTCACTGAACACACTCTCTTATTGACGATAACTCTGAAAACTCACATAAGACATGTCTGACAGTTTCATTTTTCTGTTCACACATTCTTCACTAGCCCCATAATATGGGGCTAGTGGACACCTGTATATCTCCAGATATTTTTTCGGCTCCAGCTTCCCAGGGTCGCCCATGGTGATCCTGGCAAGACTGCATCCTTTGATTCCATCCCATCTCTTTAGGGATTGTGTATAAGTGTGACGTTTGGCTAATTCCGCAATTGTCTAAGTCATCAGGCCGTATGTATCACAGAGTCCTAAAAGTCTTAGTCCAGCTGCTTCCTTGGCTGAATAGTCGGCAATGCGATTACCTTTACTCCTGTCGTATTCTTTAACCAACCTAGGTTTTGGATAAATCTTGGTGAAACTCTGGTACTAGCCTGACGTAACACGTTGTCTGTTGAAGGCTAATAAGGCTGCACTATTAGTGCAGATTGTTATATTTTGCCAGAAACTGCTTTCCTGGTTATTTCTTTTATGAGGATTGAGATGACAGCCAGTTCTGTTTGAACCACACTGGTATTTTTTTCCATTTCCCACTTAATCCTTAGGCTTAGTGATCTGGAGTAAACTCCACATCCTGGGCCTTCTTTGATTTTTGAGTCGTCTGTATATAAGCGTATTGCATTTGTAGCATCTGACACTATGTTTTGTTTTATTTGTATTTTGTAGGGTTTATTGAACACGAACCTGAGTTCAATTGCATCACTGGCTGCCTGCGGCAGAGGCTGCGCAGTAAACGCTACTTGTCATAGACTTACCCTCAATTGACCCATTCCTATTTCGAGGTTTACACCAGCCGTGGGCAATCGTAACATGGTCATCAAGGTAACCTCCTTAACGTTAAGATCACGAGGGTTCAGACCAGTAATTAATTCCATTGTCGCGGTTGTTGTTGTTCTCATGGCTTCTGTGATGTATAAACAAGCCTCTTGCTTGTAAAACGTTCGGTCCCCATGCAATGGCTCCATACGTTAACATAGATCTTATTATTGCAGTGTAGATCCAGATGACGGGGTGAAAGACCCCATGTGCATCTCACTGTCCTCTGACATTGCTCATAAGCCACATATGCTCTTTTTGCTCTATTCTGTAGGTGAGAGTTCCGTGTTAGCTTCCTATCGAGGGTAGTACCAAGGTATTTCACCTCTTCAGAGAAGTTTAATTTGCGTTTGAAGATTTCGGGAGTTAAGCCCAATAAACTTCTTTTCCTGGTGAAAAGGTCATCTCAGTATTATTGGAATTGATCGTCAGTGTGTGTTCCTTGCACCATGTTTCTATTAATTTGACCTTATCCTGCGCTCTATTGCACGTTGTGTTCACAAATTTGCCAGTCTGCAAGATAGCTGATTGGTTAATGACACAACTTTGTTTAGAGCACGCATTATCATAAACGCATCCATACTTTTACTATACAGCGTTATAAAATATATTATTTTTCTAATTAATCTCTCTACAGAAATAGCAAAATCATGCGACTTAATTTTATCTAATAACTGACACGAAACGGACACCCCAGAACACGTATTCTATCAATACTCTGAAACATGAAAAAACACGTCAAAAAGAATATTTCAAACTAGATATGAATGAATCAAATGAACGCAAACAAGCTGGAGAAAATAATATCAGAATGAAATATATGAATGTAAATCCTACACTGATAAATTTTTGGACATATTACCTAATTAGGTGCTTCATACAATGTTCATTAGCAGAATGTTAATGGTTTAAATTCAGAAATGTCAGAGTTCAACACAGCATTACTGGATCGTCAAAATAATCTAAAAGTCATCTGCTTGAGTGAAACCTGTTTCACTTCAGGAATCTACAATGCCGCATTGTTTCCACCAACATACAGTGTCTTCAGAAAAGATATATGAACCTAACAAATAAAACCAAGGGCGGAGGTTTCCTTGCATCTGTAAAAGACTTATATGATTTCTATCTCTTGGTTCTCTTTAAAGTGGCATCCGCATCACCGAATATATAGACATTGAAGGAGGTAAATTAGGTGTAGACATGCATCTGTGTCTGTAGAGTAGGGAGGGTGTGTGTAGACCTACAGCACTTAGGTCACATGTGACCCATTGTACATCCTCACGAGGAGTTGTCCTCCTGGGTCATCGTCCATCCTGTCTTTTTCAGGAAGGTGGACAGGTCACTAGGAGACATCTCCTTTATATTAGCAGGTGTAGGCCAAGACTCGCCGAACACATACTCTCTTTGGCAACCTTGAGGTGTCTCACAGTGGCCTCCGCGAAGGTTTTCGAAGGTGCAGCGACATTAGTGTCGTTGCGCAGCATCTTCATTCTTCTTGGGGTTCCCTTCGTGTAGGTACACAAATGAGGGAGGTTTCCTTCTGAAGCAGCCGGTTCCTTGTGTTTATTCAAGGCGGAGCTCTTGGTGCCCGCCGCAGCAAGTGCCCTTCTTGTTGGAGATGGAGTAGGTGAGGAGGAAGGTGCACTTATAGTTGCTGTCACTCCTGACTTCTTCGCTCTCTTTCTCCTTTTTGCCTCAGTGCGCCAAATGCGCTTATGCCTTGGCCTTTGTATTACATCACGAGGTGATCTGCTATGTCCCGCCTCATTTCAAGCGGTAGATTGGGATGGACATTTCTGTTCATCCCTAGCCACCGCGTGTTTTTGTTGTTTCTGTTTTTGTGTTTCTTTCATTCATGTGTGTTCCCACGAGTAGCAAGGGGTGTGTTGTTCACCTCTGGCAGAGCCCCGCATTACCAGAGGTAGGCTGATTACAAAGAAGTTTCGCCCAGTTTTCCAAGGGGATTGTAAGTAACCGCATATCACCCTGCGGCCATTCGGCTGTCGGCAAGATTCCTCACACCTTGCATATCATGTTCCTTTACGTAATATACATTCCTCCCAGGTGGTTGAAATGGACAGCAATATGTCTTGGCACAATCATGTCACTGGAATTGCAAAGGCTGCTTCTCAAAAGCTTGGAACACTGTTCAAACCAAAAAACTGTACAAACCCCAGCAAATTTTGATGCTTTATAAATCTCAGATTAAATCTTCTTTAGAGTATTGTTCTCATGTATGGCATATCATGAAGATGGTGGATCCATCCAGAAAAGAGCCACCCACCTGATTGGAGACACGAACATCACTTGCAACCTTGATAATCTGGAACATGAAGGAAAAGTTGAAGATTTATCTCTCTTTTATAGATACTTTCACGGAAGGGGTTCAAGTGACTTGGCACATTTGATTCCACTAAGAGCGGTAATTATCAGAAGTAGGCGACGGCTGCTCATCGTTCAACTCAGTACACCTCGAACTTCACTGTTTAGGAACTCTTTAATCGGGAGAACTGCTTTTATATGAAACGTTTTTCCAAATGAATTTAATCTCCAGCGATTAAAATCCAACATGAATCGCTACTTTCGCACAGGCTTCGCTGTTACAGCACCTTAAGGATTTTCCTGTAGTGCTTGTGTTTTGTTCTTGAAAAAATACTTGTCAATAACTCACATGACAGGCCTATCATATGAATAGGAGATTTTAAAATTTCGCATTTTGGTTTTATTGAAATTGATTCTAAATATGAATCAATAAAAAATGTTATTGGAATGTTTGTTATGAAGCAATATAATACTATATCAAACCAGAGTAATCGCTTACTAGATTTAATTCTCATTAGCATAGAATGCCACCTACATAGGAATTTTCAATCACATGAAAACGTTCATCATTCATTTTTATCGTTCAGTCTTTCAACCATCATTCACAAACAGGGTAACTTTCATTTCAATGAACAAAATCAGAATATATTCAACTTCTGACAAATTTTCCTCTGATGTATGAATTAGTAACAGCCATCCACTGGAGAGGGATACTTCAATGCTCGCACTTTAACAATGCTTGCGATGAAATTGAAATTTTAACATGAATTCTTCAAATATCCATTCCTCCCAAGGTCATTAATAATATAATCATCGGTACCCGGATAGCACAGTGATGAAACTATAAAAACTATACGTAAGAAGGTACGGACATTGAAAAACTATAAATTCTTCATTACATATTTTTATTTCGATAAGTTTTGCACATCAAGAAAAGAAATAAAAAATACTATTAAAAATAATCGCGGAACATTTGTTAATGAGGCTGAAGAAATATTTCTCAAGATCCCTCCCAATTCTGGAATTTTATCAGAAATAAAAAAAAGTAACACTAGGATACCTGGTGAAATGAAAGATGAAGATGAAAAGACATCTTATTCAAACCTGCAGGATATTGCTGATACTTTCTGCTCTTGCTCTGCTTCTGTATCAAACCATCAAATATCGAACTCTGTAACAAACTTGAAGTCGAATATAGCTATGTATCTTTTATCGGTCTAACAGAAATCTCCGAGGATATTATCAAAGCACCCATGAATATCAAAAATAAACTGATTGTAGAAACTGATTAGATTCTCAGCTTTCAGATAAAGGATTGCATTTCTGTTTTACTGCAACCTTTGAAACATATATTTTACCTCATTCTAACAAGCAGATAATTGGAAGACAGCTTCCTGAAAAATAGGCGATACGAGAATTGTAAATATTTATCGCCGAATCTTAATATTATGCAATTTGTCTCGATTATTTGAAATTATGTTATACTTTATTTATGATTCAACTAAAAACTTAATATCAATAAACAACATGGTTTTTGATAGGAAATCTTGTTTAACAAATCTTTTATATCTACCCCAGTATGTTTGCGAAGTATTTGAAGACAGCGATCAGGTGAATGTCGTATACTTGCAGTATGTTGATTAGAAAAAATATGTTCCTTCCAACATTAAATCTACATCTGAAGTTCCTCAAGGATCAAACTTCAGACCTTTGTTATTCCTTCTTTCAATAAATGATCTCATAATGTGAATAGACTGTTCTGAACTTATACATGCCGATTGTCGTGACATTTTTCATGAAGTATAATTATCAATATTATTATAACTATTATTTCTCAATCTAAGTATGCGCTGGTCAGACCCTATGCTCCAAAGTCTCGGTACATTCAGGAGAGAGTGCTGGCATTATCGACCAACAACTTTCTACACCGTGGGGTAGGTGAGCCAAAAATCACAGTCCTCTCCATTCGGACAGTCGTCGGGCTAAGATTTCTGCCTTAATACGGCAAGCCGGCGAGAGTAGAGGGGACACCATTCCATCAAAAACTACAATAATCAGAACCACCATCTTGACAGAGTGGTTTAGATAAAGTCTGTGGAGTTCGAAGAGAAAAAATATTCGTCTCGCTTCCATCTACGAGCTGCACATCCTCTCCGTATCATTATTATTATTGTTTGCGAAGATTTCCGCTGGTCAGGCCCCATCCCCGAAGCCATACATTCGGGTGGCGCGCCAGCATTATCAATCAACGACCACTCCCCACACTTGAGGTAAGTGATATGAGAATAATGTGCCCTGCAATATTATTATTATGACAGTACCGTATGATACAATTTGATCCGAAGTTGCTGATAGGGAGTAAAGGTCACAGAATTTTTTCACCACCTGATCACTTCATATTTTGACCCTCCTCTAAGTAATCGAAAGTGCACATAAGTATTCACACTTGGCAACTTATTAAAGCCAACGACTCTCATACATTAATTCTAATGTCAAAAGTGTTCTTATATCAAATATAACGGATTATTATTTATGACAGATGAGCGTTAGGGTTGCAAACGCTAAGATTTTTTTCAGTCAGGATCCAATAAATTCAAAACAATAAACAAGATTCAATAATGCACAATTTTTTACAGATTGGCTTGATGAGAAGTGGTAAACTACTGGCAGAAGAATCCCCTCACGTCCTCCTCTCGATGTATGGATGCACTTCTTTGGAAGAGGTATTCCTGAAATTGTCCAGAAAACAAGTGCAAGTCGGCGCCTCTCAAGTTGAGCAAAATATGTCAAATAACATCAGCTTAGCCACTATGAACTGGGGAAAGAAGGACTCAATTTCTGTGACCGAAGAAAGTGGAGTGGTGGGGTTGAATTTTCATCAAAGTAAAGAAGTTTTGGTTACGGATACTAACGGACATCTAGATGTGAGTATAATATCATTGATTTTTCTTCAGTGGTAATGAGTCAATTATAAATTCCTTTCATGAATATTATAAAAAATTATAGTGGTTTTCGCAAATTAATCTAATAATAATCCCAATGAAAAAATATAAAGAATTCAAATTGATGACTTTCGTAGGGCAATGATTTTGAGATTTTCAATATTTGATAATATTGATCTGTGTCGAATATGTATATTTCTTTTTCGATAATACTATTTGAATGAGTGGCTTATATTATGTCCTTTTTCCTTTTTCATATATCGAAATACTTATTCAAGTTGATTCCACTAGAAATTTTTCACCAAATGAAGAATAATTGTGTTTACTCATTACATATAACTGTGCTACTTTCATTAATAAGTCACACTACACACTAGGCGTGTATATGAGAAAAACTGATTTCTTTATATCTGCCTATCACAGAGGAAGATAATTATTCGAGAGAAATGTTAATCATCCGTTATCCATCAGTGAGATAGACGTAATAACTGCTTAACTAAAATATGGAGTGTAAAAATTAACGATACTTTAACATCACTGTCCTCAATAAACTGAAATAAACCTATATATATCCCAGGGTCAATTTGAATTTTTCACATAACTATGCCAAGTCCCTTTTAATTGTCATTACACAGAGATACATGTATAAACATGACATGTATAAACTCTAATTTCCGTATATTTTCGATATTGTAAAATTTTTCAACAATAAAAAGTGAATGACTGAACTATAAAATCATTCAGTTCTCATGTTGTCAATTAGCAGAAACGTAGAAATATTTTTCTACCAAGGTACTATATTTGAACACTAGAAAATAAATTTCGTATGAAAATCTCGAAATATTCATCTTTCCCAACTACCTACAATATAGGTTCTGGTAAACGCCTGCCCGAAAATAACTATTTCCCGGGCTAATACCACGCTGAATATTGAATTATATCCGACAGGCATTTATGCAAGAGGTTAGTCTAGTACGTATTATCTCTTCTCGATACAGTCTTTAGACATGGTTTGATATCTGTTAATGTATTGTTATATGGGATGTACACGTGGGATTGTTCACGAGATGAAACTGTTACTAGTTAAAAATATGTATCTTGGACGAAAGTTTCATACATGCAGTTGAGCTGCGTTGAAATTAATCGAGTCCAGGCACATTGCTGACTGGGTTGGTTCTTTCCTGCACTGATGAGAGGCAATACCTCGAAACCCATCTGTAGGTGATCTACTCGAATAATTTCAGCGTGGTCCTGCTACTAGATGAACAAGAAACATCTGCGAAACTAACCTCTATCACGTTTCTTGCATAAATGTCTGTCGAATATAATTCAACATCCATCGCGATATTAGCCAGGAATTCAGTTGTTTTCCGACAGGCATTAACCAGAACCTACGGTGTAGGTAGTTGGGAGAGATGAATATTTCGAAATATTCATTTTCTACTACGTATGTACTAGAAAATGAACTCATGGACTCATCAACATAACATCAAGTGGGCTCATGCTGAAAACTGAATATCCAGCACTAATTTAGATTTGTAACAGTATCACAGATGAGCTCCATGTCTAGTTCAGTTCTTTAAATCTGGTCTATAAACTGGTATTGAACATAGTGTTTTTAACCGTGCCGATTAATCAAAACCTTCTCAGATGAAACCCCTCATAGAAGCTCGAAGATTATTCCACTTCTCTGGCTACAAGATTTGCTAATGCATGGGATTTCCATGAACAATTTTGGGGATCTTGTTTATCAAAACATCTGATATCTGTCTTTCTCCTATCAGATGGATAGGAAGTGGAAGAGCAAAATGCTTGTGATTGGCGTCAGAATTCAAACGAAGTTAAAATGTATCTAATTTATCTCAGCCTGCTATGATTCAATGAACCCGATAAATATGTTAATTTTTTGTCTGCTCACGTTCTCAGAGGAATGATGACACACCTATTCACCTCGAGGATCAGAGGCAATCATTGCCGGAAAGTAAAATAAATCTTGGTCGGACAGAAACTGTTTTCCTTAGCTTCTTGAGACTTCTCATATCTCACGATTCTTGGACGAAATGGTTGCGGTTATTTCGTTATTTTCTAGCATATATTTACAAAATACTTTCAGTCTTAATGATGTGGTATAAACATTTTGCACTCCTTCATCAAATACTTTCTGTATCCCAGATATTTGAATCAATGTAGTATGTTTTTCACTTCTCAAAATTTGTCATCAGCTCTTAGAATATCTGGGCTTTTATAACAACCTTTTTTATCGGTGACTTTCTATATTTCTATATTTATAAAATGTATAGCAAATCATCAGTAAATTGAATAGCTTATCTTGTGTTTTTTCAGATGAACGATTCAGTTTTTATTTGAAAGCAATCATTTATATAATTTCAGATGAGCAAAGC
Organism: Leptinotarsa undecemlineata; assembly: GCA_015342065.1. NCBI lineage: Eukaryota > Metazoa > Arthropoda > Insecta > Coleoptera > Chrysomelidae > Leptinotarsa > Leptinotarsa undecemlineata. Next base: position 5,057 of record WOGP01000716.1, on the reverse strand, counting down.
GTCATCATCCACTCTAGGTATCCAAGAAGCATGTGACGACTGTGGCAACTGCACAGAATGGACGACCGTAGGAAAACTCAAAGCTCTGCTACAGAAAAACTTTCTACGAATGTGGCGAAATGTAGGGGTGATGTTATTTATTTTTGCGCTACCTGTTATGCAGGTTATCCTCTTCTGTTTGGCTATAGGAGGTGATCCTAAAAACCTGTATTTAGCTATAGTCAATCACGAAATGATTTACGAAAACCTGACATTCCAAGCATGTAATTTCGACCTGGGCTGTAAATTTGGAAATCTGAGTTGTAGATACCTCAATACCCTCAATTCATCGACAATAGTGAAGCAGTATTATCCGGATCCGGAGTCGGCTAAAATGGCTGTTGAAACTGGAAATGCTTGGGGAGCCTTGTACTTCACTGAGAATTATACTGATGCCTTGGTAGCACGTATGGCTTTGGGAAAAGATGCTGATGCGGAAACTTTGGATCAGAGTGAAATCAGAGTCTGGCTGGATATGTCAAGTGAGTATCTTATGCCCATGACTATACTGTCGTTAAACAATAACTATCGAGCAGGAGTATTTGATAATCAGATATTTGAACTGAAAAGTTCAAATCTTCCCACATCCAACATGATCTTCTGGATCAATATCTTGGCACCCATCTTTCCACACCGAAATCTTTTGCACTCATCTCTTCATATTGGAGACTTTCATATTCAAATATTTTCACGCTGGTACCGTTTCACACCAGCATATCAAACTATCTGACCAGTAACGTATTACCTCAAGCATTAATTGAACAAATGGCGTGATGTATCGGAAAAGTACCTTTTTAAACTTCCATCTCTTCTGTCATTTGGCCTTACCAAATTATTATTACTCACATTGAAACACTTTTTTCTGCAGGCAATGGAGCCGTTCCCTTAAAGTAAAATATAGCAAGGTTGATAAGGTATTTGAGGTCGGAAATTAAGTTTTTGGAATATTTCACACAAATTGATAATGAAGAATTCTTGCTTTAATGTTATGCTTCATGAATCATGTATGTTTGAATGGTAGGTGGCGTCTTGAAATCTTCTCCATCATTGTTTGATCAAATATTCACCATTCAAGGCTACAGATACAAGAAGTCGTTTCCAACAGTGTATTGTTCGATAACCACCGACAAACAAGCAGAAATATAACAGGCAGCACAGATACCTACAACCAGATCTGAGTTCGAAGATCTTCGTGACTGACTTCGAAATAATTTTAAGAATAACATTCCAGAGAGAGTTTCCAAACTGGTATAGACGAACTATTTTCTGCAACAAAGTCGGTGAAATTAAATCAATACTTTGAGCAAACCTGGATCGGAACAACTATTCGGCGCAGAAATGTAGAAATTGTTTGCTATCTTTCTCTGGAATTTCTTCTAATCTGTATTGCAATATCTTTCAAAAACAAATAACGCTTGTGATGTTCATCCGAATATAATACAAACTTATGAATTGATTCAAAGATCAGCCATCAGGCTCTGATAGAGATGACGATCCAACAGATGGCATAGATTTTTTACGCAGAATCTCATATTATTTTATCATATTTCCATCATATTTTAAATATGTTAACCGTGGTCCTGGTCCTGGATGTAGGTGACCCCGTCCATATGATCCTCTTGTGGAAATATTTGGGTGTGAAGGTCCCTGTTGTGAATGGATGTGATTGAGAAGAATCTGATGTTGAAATATGAACGAACAGATGGTTGTGAAAAAATTGGTGTTGAAATACCGCTTGCCATCACTTTTTCCTATAGCAGGAAATGAAGGAAATATAAAGTTACTTTGTAAAGTTGATTTACCGAAATCATAATCTAAATATTATATTTGTCCTTGTGATATATTGTTTGAAACCTTTAGTGTAGTAATGAATATTACTGGAGTTTTTTCCCAACACCAAACCGTTATTTCAACACCTCGACACGTGTTTGAATCACCAAATGATCATTTTCAAGAGAAAGATTGATATTCCTGGTGGAGATGATCACTTGGTGAAGATTAATCTTCCTCTTGAAGATGATCCCTTGATGATTGAAACACGTATCGAGGTGTTAAAAATAAAGGTTTGGCGTTGGAGTACACCGGTATTTTCAATACCTCGACAAGTGTTTCAATCGCCGAGTGATCATCTTCAAGAGAAAGACTCCAGTAATATTCATTATATTTGTCCTATAGCATGTGATCCCATTACAAATGAGCCTTTACAAGTAAACCCTAAAATGTCCCTGTATTTATTCGGAAATGGTAAAGTAAGCTACTTCCAAAACTTCCTATTCACATTCAATACGAGAATTGAAAAAATGATCATGTAAATTTTTGATATTTCAGATCAACAAATTGGTATAATACTTCAAAGAGATCTTCAACTGGCCTTCCAAAACTTCACGAAAGACATATTCAGGGATTGTGATTACAACGCAGATCTTGCCGAAATTCCTATTTCATTCAAAGAACCTATTTACGGATCTAATGAACCATCTTTCACCGACTTCGTAGCACCTGGAGTAATATTAACGTGAGTTAAGTCTAGCTCTTATCAAACTTTTGAATCGATTTCGACATCAGAAAACATCCATGATGATGATGATATGATATTAAATTTAAACTGAAATTCTGAAATTATATCTGTTTTTAGGATCGTTTTCTTCTTGGCTGTGGCACTGACATCGTCAGCATTGATTATAGAGAGAATGGAAGGATTACTCGATAGATCGTGGGTTGCAGGTAAGTTGCGACACTACAATTCGTCGTTTTCATTAAAATTCCATGGAATTGGATTGGATGAATTAGGTAAACTAATCTATTGATGGATGCAGCCATCCTACGTGAAAGGAGATCATCATGAAAAATGAGAAATAAACCTTTGTGTTTTTTTTTTCTAGTTCTATTCAGCATACCGTTTTGAGAAATTTTTACCACATTGTTTCACATAAACACAATTGAGCTTATGAACTCCAGATTGCTCCATCTTGTCTACTTTATCTTTGGCATTGAAGAAAAAATTATATAATCTGGCATATGGTCTGACTGCCACTTCCGCGTTGTTTTTTTTTTGAAAAACCCGCAATTGTCTCTGTTCTTTCACCAAAATATGTTAGTGACAAATTTCTTGACTTCTGGTTGTTTGATCTCGAGATATGTTCATCTGTGAGTGAATTTGAGGCTTTGTTTACTGAATTCTGGATTGTGTCTGCATTATGTCCTAGCTGTATAATTATTTTAATTTCCCTTTCTAGATTGTTAGCAGATAAAGGTAGCGAGAATGCTCTGTGCAACATTGAACTGTAGGTTGTTATTGAGATTATTCATAAATGTCATAATAGAAAATATCCAATTCACACTTGAAATGGAGATAGAGAAATAGATAAATTTCTTAGAGCTGACCATTACATATACTCAGAATGAATTCGAGGTCAATGTATATAGGAAACCGAGCTATACAGACATTACAAACCCAAGTGATTCTTTCCATCTCGACTGTAGCTATTATTAGAAGATAGGAGATCATCATGAAAAATGAGAAATTAAACTTTCAATGATTTTTTTAGATATATAGTGTGACCCATTTTTTATAGAAACACTTCCCTAAAATTTGAAGTTGTAAATCGATTTTAATAATTTTTTTTAAATGTCAAGTACTAAAGGGTCTACCTTGGGACAAAATTTAAAATGTTTATTAAAGTTTCAGGGCATACTACGATATTTTTTCTTAGTCGAAAATCGGGATTTTTTATAAGCGATTTTTTATTGAAAAAAATAACTACGCCACTGGATCCAGAGTGTCTCTAAATAGGTGTGACCAAAATTTCATGAGAAAATTTTCATTATTAACAAAGTTATGACAACTCAAAAATTCGAAAACTCACACAGCTAATAGTCGCAATATATCATTTTTTTATGATTTCAACAATAAAGTGCCGCCAGATGAAAACAAAAACAAATAGCGTAAATATTTTTAATGAAAATAATGGAATTACATTCACACAATTCCACTAACAATGAAGCAAAAAAATTTAATAAACGTAACTAATAACTAATTATTGAAATGTTCCGATTCAGTGCAACGATTAATTCTAAACACATATTCTAGTAGCCTCTAATAATCCACCACGTATTTCGATACATGTGTTGTAGCGGTTACGAATGTTTCTGATTACGTTCCTTAGTTCTTGAGGGCTAATATCTGCACATACCTGTCGAATTCTTGAACAAAGTTCATTTCTATCTCTTGAGCCGTTTTTGTAAACCTTTTGTCCCCAGACAAAACTGTGTCCAAAACTGTGAGGACTGGAGATCTGGGTGGCAACTCTATAAACGGACTACCACGGCCTATCCATCGGTTTGGAAAATGTTCGTTAAGCCATTGCCTCACATCTCTGGCATAATGAACTGAACACCCATCTAACTGGACAATTAAATTTCATCGTTCATTGATTGGCAGCTCGTGAATAACATCCCAAAACAACTCTGTGTTTGAAAATTCTAGAAACCTTTGCGCATTAATGTTTCCCTCAAAAAAGAAAGGACCAATAATTCGTTCGTTCAATATTCCACACCAGACGTTGATTTTTTTGGAATACTGACTTTTACAGTTTATTACCCAGTTAGGATTATCCGCTGCCCAATAGCGATAATTCTGTGATGACACTACTCCATTTGTAGTGAAAGTGGTTTCGTCGGTATATAAAATATTTTTAGGAAATTTCTATTGTTTAAATATTCCCCTTGGGCCCATAAACAATATTTCAGGCGTCTTGCTTCGTCGCCTTCTTGAAGTGTGTGTAAAAATTTTGGGTTGAAAGGTTTAATATTCTTCACCTTGAGACATCTCCGAATAGTTTCTCGTGGAATATTCAAATCTAAAGTGACATTCCTTATACTGGCATTAGGATTATTTCCGAAATAATCTAAAATGATTTGATAATTCCTGTCCGTCATTCCTGTTTCGTCTTTGTATAGGAAGGATTACTTTTTAACATTATTTTTGAAACTGCACCAGTTTCATTGAATATTTTATT
>WOGP01000715.1:0-22450 GCA_015342065.1 Leptinotarsa undecemlineata | reverse complement strand
CGGTAATATGTACTCCGCCTTTTTGTTGCCGCGGCCATCTTGAATCTGAAAGTGTACTACTCTGATCAACTCTGTCATTTGGTACCCATATTGAGGTATTTGTGAAAAATATGTTATCCGCCATTTTGTAGCTGCGGCCATCTTGAATTTGCATGTTTTTTTAAAGTGTACTACTATATTGAGCTAGTTGTGAAACAATTTTCAATCGGTCATTTTGTAGCTGGGGCCGCGGCCATCTTGGATTTACAATGATACAGAATTTATTAAATTCTATTGTCATCAAAACTAAATGAGTGTACCAAATATCAGATCAATCTGTCAACAGGAAAGGGATCAAACTTCAATGACTATCTCTGTATCTGTAGAGTAGGGAGGTAAAGTGTAAGCCCACAGTACTTAGGCTACATGTGACCCATTATACATCGTCCTGAGGAATTATCCTACTAGGTCATCGTCCATCCTGTCCTTTCCAGGAAGGTGGACAGGTCACTGGGAGACATCTCCTTTATATCGGCAGGTGTAGGCCAAGACTCGCCAAACACACACTCTCTTATTGACGATAACTCCGGGCACTCGCATAGGACTTGTCTGACAGTCTCAGCTTCCTGTTCAGACATCCTGCATAGAGGTGTATCAACTAACCCCATATTATGAAGGTGTTTCCTTAGTTGACAGTGGCGAGTCAGAAATTCTACGGTTAGGCGTAGATTTTTCCTGGTCATCGCCAGATATTTCTTCGGCGCCAGCTTCCCAGGGTCACCCAAGGTGATACTGGCAAGATTACATCCTTTGGATGTAATCCCATCTCTTTAAGGATTGAACATGGGTGTAACATTTGACCAGTTCCACAATTGTTGAAGTCATCAAGCCGTAGGTGCCACTGGGTCGTAAGATTCTTAGTCCAGCCGCTTCCTTGGCTAAAGAGTCGGCAATGTGACACCCTGAAACTTCTTTGGTTTTTGAGCCGTCTGTATAAATACGTATTGCATTTAACTTCAATGACTGAATTTAACTTAAACAAACAAAAAGGGCAAGCTAAATAAAACTGTTTAAAATATCCCATTAGTTACGTTACCTGCAATAATGGTGGGACACCTTGGGAACCTGGATATGTAGTTCTTTTTTGATTTGAGAGACTGGAATCTGGAGGTTCTAATTTCACAGTAAGCCCTGGATGGCTTTCACCCATTCCTTGTCTCAAGTCAGTCGTACTCGCTCTGAGTTCTGCATGGTTGGTTAAAGAAGGTGGCAAAGAATATGAACATTGATATGTTGACCTTCCCCCTCTAGTTCTATCTTCACGAATTGCTATTCGGAAAAAAGTATCTACATACAGAAATATGAAAACTGTTGTGTGCTTTTCTTTACCAACACATCATTGAAAAACTATGAATTATTGAATAAATGGTTAAATTAGTTATTTCTAGCTGTTTTTTTTTCGGTTTTTTGACCTTTCACAATTTAAAAAATAAAACAAAGTCTAATCCACAGAGGATCTGTTGAAGTGTAATAAAAAAAATAATAACAATGATAAGTTAGTCACAATTCTTCTGTTTATATTATTTAGTAACTTTTTATTACACACCAATAGATTTTTCTTGATTTGGATGTGTTCATTTTTCAGATTGTAAAATGTTGATAGGCCCAGAAAAATGATAGCACAGTCTAGTTCACAGATTGAAATTCGTGCTAAATTGGCAAACAGCTCCTAAAGATATGTTTTATATATAAAACATATCTTTATATAAAAAAAATGTTTTAATGATTTTTCAGCACATTAAAAAATGCATTCATTGATAACTCAAAAGTTATGAGAAATTAAAATGTATATGTTTTTTTACACTTTTTCAGTGTTCTTTATTATTATTAACACGCTTTTATTAGCTTCACCTGTATGAATGTAAGTAGGTTTGTTCGTTTGTAACTCTCTAGCTCGCGATCTGTATTTGACAGAATATGATGCTGTACGTAACCTCCTTAATATAATTCGAACTCACTTCACATGTATTTCTTCATTTGAAAAAATTTTCCTTTTGTTAACACGCGCGCCTGCTGCCTTATTTGTAACCCTCCTTTGGGCTAGATAGATGATTTTCAGGCTCCCTCTCCGGGATCGGATAATATCAATGGTCATTTTTGTAAATAACATACGGCTGACTGATCCCAAAGTTTAGATGAAATAAATATAGTTTAAAAAACTAAAAAACACGCTTTTATAGCATACTAAACTGAAAAAAGAAAAATAAATATAGTTTAAAAAACTACAAAACACACGTTTAAAGAATATCGAACTAAAAAGTTAAAAATGTTTTTTAAATAAGCTTCAAACAGTAACGAACGAAAAATACTAGTATTATTGTGAAAAAAAGCGTGGGCGCTTTGTGCCATATTTTTTATATATCAAGCGCTCGTCGCTTTTTTCACAATAATACTAGCATTTTTTGTTCGTTATTGTTTCAAGCTTATTAAAAATTTTTTTTTCAACTTTTTAGTTCGATGTTCTTTAAAAGCTTTTTTTCAGTTTTTCAAACTATATTTATTTGATTAAAAATATCGGCTTCAACCATCTACATCTTCATTTCGAATTTCAAATTTATTATCTCTTGAACAATTGAATGCCGCCTTCTGTTGAAACGGACTTTATTCTTCGAAGTTTTCAAATTTCAAAATTGATATTCAATACTATAAAAAATATTTCATGTGATATACTGTCTTCAGCGGCGAAGCGTCCACTGTAACGGGTGCACGGTGCCCTATATTTTGGCGGTAAATTAAAATTATAAATAATGGAGGTAGAGTTTCTAGATTTGGGACTTTTTCACTGAACATTTCCTCCCCTTTCAGAAATTTTCATTTATTTTTCTCAAGTATCGATAGTTTTCGAGTTATTATCGAGAAGCTAAATGCCTTCTTGTTAATACCATTGTATTTTATGTGTGCTGTGAAATAATTGAAACACATTTTTCTACACGATATTCCGAATCCAATGACACATTTGTAATTTTATGTCTATTTAACACGAATTTCAACTTGTGAATCAAACTAGCAAGAAATATTTACTTCACAACATGAAAATTATTTCAAAAAATGTGTGTATAATTTTAAATAAGAAAAACTAATAACTTCATCCGTCTATATAAACATATCAAAAAAATAAACAATATGAGTAGGTAATCAGGCTGCCAATTTTAATTACGGAATCAAAGCAGTTTTTAGGACAAAATATCTTCATTCACTACCTAATAACATTCCAATAATAATATAATTTCAATTTTTTCCATATTTTCACACACATCTGAATGAAATTTTCGACTCTTCTTGCAATTTGAAATATACTAAATTAAAATGTTTTTTTTTCTGTAGCAAAATGTATCGTATATATTGCATTGGCAGATTGCATAGAAGAAACAATCAATGATGATTATCTTACCTTCCAGTTTCATTCCACATTGAAGACATTTTTCGAACCGACAAGCTGGACACTTTTTTCTTGTTGCAACAGTAACAGGACACTGGGCTCCTCTGAGACAAACATAATTTTTTCTATTTTGAACAGTCCTTTTGAAAAAACCTTTGCACGATTCGCAACTGAAAATGCCGTAGTGAAAACCGGATATTTTGTCTCCGCAAATGGGACATGGGCTGTTTATGAGCTGCTGCCTTGATATACCAGGTTGAGCTGGCAGTGATGTGTGAATGAGTCCTGTTTTATCTTCAGTTTCCTCAAGAGATTCTTGTTCAACAGTGTATTGCGTATTCTCATCTTGTAGACTTCGATACAATAGGTTATGATGATGAAGAGGGCTATTGTGGATACTGTGCATATGCCTACCCTAAAAACAATATAAACAACAATAAATTAGAAAATCTCTAGAAGAAATAGTTGAGATAACATTATTCAAAACAAGGTAAGTATATTGCACAAGAATTGCAATTGTTCCAGACAATGGTAAAGATTTCTTGTTAAATTCGTCTCACAAAATGTTCTTTATTTTTTTGTTGATTTAATAGCTAAATACTAAAACATAGAAAGCTGGGGGATAACAATACCATGAATATCAAGTTTTATCCTGTTATAGCAGACTCAGTGGCCTTCCTATATAGAATCCTGTCACGGGAGGGGACCAGAAACATCATGTTTGCTATAAATCAAAGTGACTTATAAGAAAATAAATATTGCGAAATGAAATAACAAAACAATAATCTCTACTAACAGTAGGTTCTAATAAATATCTGCCGCAAAACAACTACTTCCTCATTTTATTTGGCTATGAAACTCTAATTGATGGAACCATAGCAGGTCATTTCGATAACTAAAGTGCTCACCTAGTAGTTTGAATATTTTCATGTTACGACTCGAAGAAATAAAAAAATACGGATGAAAAATTATTTAATGTGATGAATGAACTTTTTCAACATATTTTCTAATAATCGTACCAAAATTAGGCTTAATGTCCGACAGTTGGATGCGAAGATCCAAAGCTGCATCCAGCATGTTAATCTATTAATTTTTTGTGTAAGCGTAAGCTGAAAATCCAGTCTTGCATCAGTAAGTCGTCACAAATGGAAACAGAAATGAGATAGCTTTTTCAAAAATTACAGGGTATTTAGATCTCCGACAGAGCGCGCGGAAGCCTTGTGACCCTTCTACATATACCCAGGGTTCCGTGAATCCCCATCTAAGAATCTAGGATCTACTCGACTGATTTCAGCATAGTCCTGCTGTAAGATGAACGAGAAGCATTTGCAAGACTATCCTCTGCGAGGTATCTTACATAAATGTCTGTCGGATACAATTCAATTAACTGGCAACATCAACTGTGAGGAGATTTCATCTTAATTAATTTCAATGTCAACAGGCAGATCAGAGCCAGTACCGAAACATTTAAAATACCATTCCACTCCACAAGTTATCGTTTTTTCTCTCCTGTCACTCGAATGCTCAGAAATGGGAATACATATCAATAGGTTGATATCTTTAAAACCTTCATAAATACCATGAAATTTGAAATGAATCGCAATATTTCCTGAAACATTTTTTAAAATTATTCTCTACTATTTCATCATTATATTGTTTTCTTTTTCATACTATAATTTTGTATTTTACCACTACATTACTCTGATTTTACTACTATATTGTATTTTGTTTTATATTACTTGTATGGTGTTATGTATTCATTATATGCAGTTTAGTTTGAAATTTTACAAACTTCTTTCTTTATAACAAAATTGTACTGTGATTTCATCACTATATTATTGTATTGCGTTTTATGTTTTATGTATTTATTATCTTTAATTTAGTTTGAAATTTTACAAACTTTTTTAATAACAAATTGTAATTGGGACTACCCGTTGAATAAAATAAATAAATATCCATACCTATGATGGTGTCAACAGGGAATGTACTTGTTTTTCGACAGACTTTTACCAGAACCTACTGAGTAAGTACGTTAGGAGAGAGATGAATGTTTCGAGATTTCATTTCGAAACATTAATTTTCTTATATCTATCTTCGATTCAGTCATAAAATTTATTTTGATTTCTGATTCAGTCCAGTAGCGGTTTGAGACCCAGTTTACCCAACATTATTGACCAAAAAATTTACGCCACTGACGTTTCTTGTAACGTTTTTTTTCTTGGTTGAAACATCTACAAAAGAAACTTTTCATTCCTCAATTTGTTTTCGTAGCTCATTTTGTTTATAAAAAAAAATAAAACAGGTAAAAAAAATATGATAAACGTGCATCACAGGTATTATTCGGTTTTATTAAAAAAAAGATAATACTGATGTAGATAATGTACTAAAAACTGAAAAATAATTCGGAAGAACGTAGGTAGCAGTCATCATACCACTCTCCTCAAGTTTTTACTACATTATCTTTATCATTATCTTTTGTTTTTTCAATAAAACTGTTTGACATAACTTTTTTTTACTTATTTTCAAGATTTAAGTTTCTAATTTTGTAACTCAATTCTTCTCATTCTGTTTAGTTCATTAAGTGACTCAGTATTACAAGGTAATATGTAATCCGCCACAAATTCATTTCCTTATTGCTGTGTGAATGAATCAAAATTTTAAAGTAAGGTAAACACAAGTGTACAAAAAGGAAGTTTTTAGAAAAGTTCACAAAATTAGGTTCTGAACACGCCCTTAGTTTTTCACCGTAATTAGGAAACATCCCCTAAAACCTCACATCAGTTTGATGTGATTTGTTTGGTATTGATTCAGTCATGCAGATAGTTTTGAGTTTTCATCGTATTAGGCCGGATTAAGTATGTATGATAAGATTCATGAATTATTTCGAATAACACATTCTGCGTCAAATTTTCATTTTTACCTCGCGAAATTTCGAAAAAAATATAACAGTGATAGGCTGTTTTAGCGTTTTCAATGTTTTTTTGAAATATCGCATTTTATATCGGTTATAATACCTATAAATTCAACTTCTTTGACATTAATAATCGGAATTTTAAATAAGTTTTTTTCTAAATTCATAGTTCGATATAGAGTATGAATAACTGATTACATTCTCAGTCGTAATGTCACATTATAGTAATACGCACTAGTAGAATTATTGAAACGGATTTTGGCGTCAATTTTTTCTTACAATATCCGAAGATTATGAATGATCTCGATACAACAATTCTAGACAATTTTTTGGTAATTATCATGCTTCCCAAACATTCAAGTACAATTCAGTTTGTGGTCCTGTTTTATTTGTAATATAAGGAATGAATGTAAGTTAGTACCATTTGAATAAAAATATATAGTTACTAACAAAAACCAAGAATAAGAATGTGTGAAGTGAAAACAAAAACTGTTGTTTGAACTCAGGGTTCGAGTACCAGATATCATTTGAAATTGGACAAAATAACAAAAACAGGAAATATTTTTGAAAGAGTTCTTTAGGTTGTGTCTTGTTATCGAATTTATTGCTATTCCTCTCATTCAGGATATCTTCAACGAATTAATCTTATTTTGAAATGTTCCTGTGATAGTCATCGAAAAACTAGAGTATTCTACTAGCAAAAATGCCCATTACTCGATCGAATTATTGAGGACGCTCGCCTTCTGTCTGCGTCACCAAACTTCTATTTCTCGGGTAATGAGCATATTTCTCCCGCGTTGAATAATATAGTATTCTAAGCAACTCTCCTTTTTTCAATAATTTGAATATTGGAATGATTTGCCACACCTGGTACAAGTCATACACGTTTCAAAAACCGTAAATTGATAGTTTGCCGTACAATTGAGAACGTTGTGAGTGTAGTTGAACCACAAGTATAATGCTAAAAGAAACAATATACTGTGGTTGAATTAAATAAAGGTTAATATTCCAGTCTCGTTCATATATCTGGCAACATGGCATGTACTGGTAACATTTCTTCATTTAAATAAAATTCACTTTCATAAGGTTCCAAGTATTTATTTTGTAATCATTTAAAACCGGTGTCGAAATGAGTATAAATTCAAGATACCCTGATCTATTCACAATACCAACCTCTACGCAGTTTGGTGGACAATTACCAGTCGACATGAATTAACTTGATGTATGATGTATCTTATTATATGTAAATCATTCAATTTTAAATAATTTATACCGTGAACTATCTGGTAATGAACTATATATTAGAAAAATTAGAATATAATGTGTGGGTACCAGATGTTCAAACCTAATAATGTCGTGCCTAGTGAAGTAGTTAATGCGAATATGTAAAATTCTTAAATGATTTCAAATCTATAGTTTATTACAAAAAAAATTAATAACACGTATAGTCTATTTCCTTAAGCAGCGGAGTAATAAATCAGTTTCAAGTGGCTATTCCACATGCGTACATAAATGAGTCGGTTGAAAAATGAATGCAGTATTTATTTTAAACATCCAACTTTGTATATTTTGATATAACAAATATCGAAAGTCTTTTTATAGTTCTAGATATGTATACGGTGAGTAACAAAAACATGAAATACTCAGATTTCTTTTTATTTAAACACCCACAAATGTTTATACTTCAGAATTCAATTGAAACTTACAATACTTACAATATATGAAAATCACTTCTCAACGTATCACATACCTGCACAGTTTACCATAAATCGATATGTTCTAAATTCTAGAATGAGAGAAAAAAATGAAGGTGTGAAATCTCCAAAACCTTATTCATGAAAAAAACTGTGTCTGTTGAAAACTTCAGACTTGCGATAAGAAGATCAGTACATTCATTTTATAAGATTATTTTTATATGATAATTATTATATTTATTAAGAAATAAATAATGACCCTCAACAAAATAATGGGTACTTTGAAAAAAGACAAAAGTATGTCTCCAATGATAGGCAGAAAAAAATTAACCGAAAACTTTCAAAGAAATTCAATTACACCTGGGAAAAATAAAACAAGAAAATCGCTCTTTATCGAAATTTATCGATAAGTGTGCTGTCGTCAGCAAAACAATATATTGGATTCTTGGTTTTTTTCCAATATACAATAAAAAGAGGGTTGGAGTCAATATGGATCCTTGTGGAACACCAGCGTTGATAGTAAAAGTATTGGAGAGATATCATTGCAGGGAACGTATATGCCTTGTTTAAAATACCACATTCATACCTAGTTTCTTGAAAATCTTTCCAAAGTGTATTGGTGGTATGGAACTGAGATATATTTCTCTTGGTTTTCATCGTTTCTAAAAGTCGAGATTCCGTTCATTCTTAATCTAAACTTTTTCTTCCTTATAATATCATATACCCCTCGAGAAACCGTTATTGACTGCTATTTCCTGTATTGTCCGTTTTTCTTTTGTGAACCTCCCATGTGTGAAAAGAAAAGTCAAAGGAAGATGCACAGATGTGCTGTCCACTGTCAGGAATATACCTGTAAGTGCTTGTTTCCTTCCTAAATACATCGTATTCTGGCTAGATTACGATGTATTTCCGCAGGTACCTAGCAGATGTATCTATGGTATTAATAAGGGTAACATTGTACGTATATTTAGTTTAATCTTCCTCTTGAAGATGATAATTTGGTGATCGAAACACGTGGCGAGGTGTTGGGATAAAACTCCAGTAATATCCATTACTACACCAAAGGTTCCAAACAGTGCATCAAAAGTGCTTTATATTTATATAACATAAGCACAGTTGAATATAAAACAAACTATAAATATGTAATCATTTATGTTAAACAGTCATTTTGGAATAATTCATCCATGAAAGTTATAATTTAAAATTATAATAGGTCAACGGAACTTGCTTTATACACAGCCACCAAATGATAGCTCTACCCATATACAATGGCCCACAATGTTCCGGAACATTTCACAACATTCGAGAGTGTTCTGGAATGTTTCACGATGATCTGGGATGTTCCGAACGTTTCAGATTGTTCCCGAACATTTCACAACATTCCAGAAAGTTCAAAGGTGTTCAAGAATATTGTGGAAAGCTCTCAAATACTCTTGAATGTTCTGGACTGTTGTAGAAATTTCAAAAGGGTGAAATTTACAGTCCTCAAGCACGCTCTTCAGGTGAAAAAGGAAATCTGGATGGGGGTTAAGTGGGTTATCACACCATATAACTCCTATGATCGTACCTGTACTCGTTTCAGAGATTTAGCTGCACGCGCATAATTATATACTTTATTAATTCGAAAATTTTTCGAATTATTAATAATGCAATGGCATGATTATGATGAGTTATGAACGGTAGTTGAGGAAGAAGAACGAGTGTTTCCAAAACAAAGTTGTTCTCAAAGAAATTTTTCGAAATGCTCACATACAAGTTATGAAATATTCACATATAAGTTATTCAGAATTTCGATTATAAATCGTAATAAGGTAAAAGACGACGTAATTTATACAGTAGATTGTAGATCTTGATCATTAAGAGCAAGATAAAAATGAAATTAAACAACTTTCTGTACTATTTCAAGTTAACGGGAAAGTATATAATTATCGAAATAACCTTGTAGAAAAATACTTCGAGAATTTGCTATCTTAATATTGTAGACCGATAAAGGAGCTGAGACCATAACAAAATTAAAAACTATGAGTTTTGGACGACTTTTTATATAACAGCAATTAAAAGTACATTAAAGAATGTGAGAACCGCTGAAGTGTAGATACCAAATTAAAAGTAGTTGCAGCAAATTTTTTTCTGTTCTGGATTGCTGATTATTTAATGAAAAATAATTATGACATTAATCATTGATCCTTGACAATTTGTACGAACTAATTGTTTAAATTGTTTCCACTGATATTTTACCTTTCTAATGATCCGAATCCAAAGAAACCAATTCTTTTACAATTCAGAATTTATTACAACAATGCATTGAGAAAATAATATGTGTATATTTTTGATAATGAGACTAATCCTTATCAAAAACTGGCAGCCATGCATATTATTCATTACATTATTTTTTAAATAATGTAATAGAGCAAAACAAGATTTCGAATGCGTCTGTTTCGTATTATACAGTCATAGACTTATCCCTCAAAAGTCTCAAGTTTTTGACCGAATAAAAAAATTACCCATACTAGACTTTTTAAATGCGATCCGTCGAGTACGTAGTTCAAAATTTTTACTTATGTACCCTAAAGACTGATGATTATGATTTACGAGTGCAACTGGAGAAAATGTGAACTGAGAATTTTTACTTTAGTCATGCCAAGCCACATGTCTATAATTTTTCACCCACCTCCTACATTCCAAGAACTGAAAAATTCAGACTGACGTTTTATCACATCAGAAAATGTTACAATTAACAATTAACAGTAACTCCCTAAAATCGTTTCCATGTAATGAAATCAATTAAATAATGTAAACATAATTTTCAGTATTGTCAAAATGTCAAAATCGAATTTGAAAAAAATATAATTGAATTACAATTTCGGGTAAATTTTAAAAATGGCTCAAAGACTGAAGAAGGCGGCTTCTTTAACAACCGAAGAAAAAACTACTCGCCGAGCGAGAGCCCTTCTAAGATTTCGGGCAGTGGTCAGATTAGTCATCGCCAATATGTATTGGTTGGGAGACTCCGAGGAGTCTAAAATAGGGGACAATGTCTTAAAAAATATTCAGATTCTCACGAGGAAGAAAGTGAAGAAGAGCTCTTTAACAATAGAAGAGAAATCAATATTGTGTAAACCGAAAGAAGATAGAACTGAAGAGGAAAAACAACTCCTAAGCAAAGTTATTGGTGGGATGAAATGCTTCAGAAGGTACCCACCGAACGTGAAGAGCCAACTGGCAGCAGTGACTTATTTCGTATACTATGGCCCGGGTAGGCAAATCGTTAAACAGGATCATGCTCCTTCAGCGATGTATTTCATGCTGTCTGGAGAAGCTAGCGTTACTGTACGCCATTACGACAAATTCCTGAAGGAGTGGATTGAAGAAGACTCAGGTACCTTAGGACCAGGTACAATGTTTGGGGAGGTAGCTCTAATTCATGGCATAGTAAGATTGGCCACAATTACAACCCTTACGCCTTGTGAACTGCTAATGATAAAAAAGGAAGACTTCGATACTGTACTGAAAGAAACAGTTCTGAAAGCATGGATTGAAATTCAAAAAATTATGAACAGATTTTCCTACTTCAAAAACTGGGACTCGGTGACGAAAAGAGAATGCAGTATCATGTCACGGGTCAAATCTTTTGCAGTTGATGAAACCCTTTTGGGAGATGATGCTGGTTTACCATCGTACGTTTATTTCATAACAAAAGGAACGTGTTGCATTATTGAGCACCTGATGGTATGGGTGTGCAAAGAAAAAGGTATAGAAAAATATCATCTTCACCATTCACGGCATGAAGAGGAAACTCGTGAAGAAGAGGATAAAGTTAGCCAGATTTTCCAAAAATATCTTCAGGATTATACAGGAAGTGTATATGCTGAAAGTCCGGGCTTTGGGATCCTTGATTTAGAAGGTCTAGTTGAAAGCGCACATGATTTGCCGGTAACAGAACCATATCAACATAAAATCGCCGCAGAAAGTATTGTTCCTTCGAACTGCCGATCACAAATTCATTTTATTAAAATTTGCGAACTAACGGAAGGGGCATGTTTCAACATTGGAGAAGATTTCGTTAGGAGACGTGTTGTGGCAATAACTCCAACAAACTGTCTATTAGTTCCGCGTTACTGGATAATGAAAAACAACATAGACAATATATGGAACAGAGTTCAACAATTCTTGAACAAAAATATACCGACAACGAAACAAATATATAACACCTTTATACAAAAGCAGAAATTCAAAAGATATAGAAAAAGACTCATTAAAGATTTATTGGCCGAAAAACGAGTGGCAAACAGTAATTCTATACACAATGTTCCTTACAGCATTCGTTTGAAAGATGGATTTGATGTGAACTATTCATAAGTATTCATTATATCTTACATCAATTTTGAATTTTTTTATTCACATTTTCAATATTTGTAAAACAATTTTAGCTACTGAAAATAAGTAATCAAAAACAAAATCTCTTATGCGATAACTATAGGAGTGTCACAAAAAATAATCAAAAATGGCGTTAAAGCGTAAATACTATAAAAAAAACTTTTTTTCTTCAACCCGGAGGAATAGTATAATATAAAAATAACAACGTTTATTTTCTATTTGACATAATATAAGTATTTGAATAGTCAGGAAGTAAAAACCCGAAGGCTAAATTGTAGGGATCATTATTTAAATCAGTACTGGCTAAGATTTCAAGAGCTTTGTGGTATAGTGGTTGGTCAAACGTTACGAACACAATATTTTGCTCTTGTTTTTGGCATTGTTTAGCCGCTTCTCCCAACGATGTGAAAATGGTATCATAATCACTCCGTGGATTTTTTATGAACGGCACAGGAATAATTTTTGAACTATGATAAGTCAAATTAGTATGTACCTTTTCCATAAACCCATTACAACCATCGGATTTGTTGTTTGAACATCTGGAATAAGACCATGTAACATCGGCAGAAGAAATTTCATAGTTGTCCGTAATATCCAAAATATCTTTTATCTGAACTGTTCTTAATCCATCGAAATTGTTGTTTTCAAAATGTTTCAATTTCACAAATCCAATTTTGCCTATCTCTTATGTTTTTTGAGTAATTGGAAATGTAAATTTTATTAAATAGCTTAAAATTGTACATAATGATTAAAAAAAAATTCGAATTCGAGTTTTTTTTTTCGATGTTTTACATTTTTTGAGAACAGTTACTATAATAATGTATTCAACGAACAAAAAGCATAACGAATTTTGAAAAAAAAGCTCTGATATTTGGACGCGAGAATTTTCGGTTGAAAATTAGGGTGACTTTTTGATATCAAGTCAAAATAAGGTGACAAAAAATCAATATTTTGAATCAACTAAATTAGTGTATTTGGGACATAAAAAGGTAAGTTGTAGAATTTTTTTTTGTGAAAAAGAAAAATAAAAAATCAAAAACTTGGTTGTTTGAATTTTTCACATAAATTTTTAGGTTATGTGAAAAAATTGTAAATACAAAAGTTGTAGATCTTTTTATTACCTACAACTTTTTTCCATAGGGCTTGTAGTTTTGCCGGAAATAGGGATAAACCATTTTTAACCGTTAAAAACTCACCCCCTTCCACTTTTCGAACTCAGATCGCCCCTAATTTATTCTTCCTTTCGTTTTTATCATATTCCCCCCTTTTTCATCATACAATTTGTTTTCACTTTTTACCATTTTTGAAGGCGTCAGCCGTGGTCTATCTATATCTTGGATGGGTGTTTAGTAGACCCTATTTTTCAAATATCGTCAACCTGTCGAACTAGTCTCTTTTCGTGTATTGAAGCATTATTGAAAAGTCTATTTTCGAATTCTCTGTCGAATGCTACTTAAATTAGTATGAACGATACTTTTTTAGAAAAATTTTAAAATAACTAAGATGAAGCTTTCGTTACGTCGTTCGTATTATTTAACTAACATTAATAAGTATAGACGAAACTTTTTCGGATGAGCTTTTAATATTTGATACTGTGACTTAATTACTTTCATATCACCGTTTCACGAGAAATCATGAAAAACGATTTCATATCAATATTCTAGACAGTTATAGAAATAATAATTATGATAATAGGAACGAAAAAACTTAGAACGTATTTTTCATGTTCGAACAGAACTGGATAGATAACAAACACAAATTTTATCCATATAGAAAAGTTTTGCATTATTCGAGCAACAATGAAAAAATGAACAATATTCTGAAAAACAATTTTTAATTGTTGAATTTGAACATCCTGTATTACGAAAATGGTGCATTAAAACATTTTTACTTTATTATTGATGAATTCGTATTAATAATCTTCCGAATCATTTCGAAAACCGTTTTCAAAGCTTACTGGCTGTAACTTTTTGTGGCAAATTGGTGGACGATTTTCAGTCACTCCCTCAGGTCATCCCCATACTCTGAAAGAGTTACCGCCGGAAATTTATCGGGTGGGCTGCCACACATTACGTCTATCGAAAGCTTCAGTTCTCGACCGATTAACAACATGGATGGCGGTCACCTGTCGCATCATGTTGAGAGCTCTGGTACGTCAACATAAAGAGAATAACCAATTTATTCCAAATTTGGAGGTATTATTCATGGTGCGATTATGCCTCTCGACCATTTCATCGGACTGTGGGCGATGAGCGGTCGTTCTTGTCTTCTTTATTCCCAAAAAAGTCATCATATCCTTCCATAATTCCAATTCGAAGTTGCGGCCCTGATCCGAGTGAAACTCGTGGGGTAGTCTGTGCCTGAAAATTAGGTTTTGTTACACAGCTTTTTCCACCATTTCAGCCTCTTGGTTGCGTAAGGTTACTACTTCAGACCATTTGGAGAAATAATCTATCACAACTATCAGGTTGAAGTACTGATATAACTCTTCATCAGCTTAGTCTTCTGACCCATCCCCTGAAGTCTACAGGTAACAACACTTGCACTACTCCTCCACGTTTTGGCGGCAATTGACCCAATAGTGCCCCTTACGCACACTCGTCAGAGTTCTGTTTACACGGAAATGCCCTCCAGTGCGACCATCGTGAAGCTGTTTCAGTATATTCGTAATACACATCTATGGAGGTATTATCTGACCTTGTGGTTCTTCCATCCAGGCTTTCTTATTTCCAAGTGAATAGGTCATCTGGAAAGTCCCAATGGAGTCAATAACCCTTTTCCTGCTGGCCCTGCTTGTAAATTTTTTGTCATTCTGGCTTCATTTCTTTGGCAATCCACCATTTGTGCTACGGTACTCTCTTTCCTCATCCTGAAGGTAGTGTCACCCTCGGAAAGGACGGTACAACACCATGGGCAGGTGA
This sequence comes from Leptinotarsa undecemlineata, assembly GCA_015342065.1. Taxonomy (NCBI): domain Eukaryota; kingdom Metazoa; phylum Arthropoda; class Insecta; order Coleoptera; family Chrysomelidae; genus Leptinotarsa; species Leptinotarsa undecemlineata. The sequence continues at coordinate 7,129 of WOGP01000715.1, read as the reverse complement.
TTTCTCGCATCTTCTGTCCATATCCCTGGAAAAGGGACCCTTATAGATTGCTACTCTCCGAATCGGAGGGAACACGAAGCCGCTAGAGGTAGCGAAGCTTATCTCCCTCTCAAAGCTTGTGACGTCTGGAGAATGTTCTCCTGCCGTTGACAAAATTTGCATACGGATATCAGACATGGTCTTCTTCAGCGTTTACGTGATTCTTTTCTTTCCGATGTCAAATTTCAAAATCGTAAGTTTGTAATTTTTGAGACACCTGGCTTGATAGTTCGTACTGGAACCACTGGCGTAAAATGAATCTATTGATAACACTCTCCTAACATCAGAACAAAAATTACGGTCTTTCGACGAGCGTTTCGCTAACCAAGGTAGCGTCCACAGGAGATCATTTTGACTAAATTTTACTAATATGTTATTGCCCTAACTACTACCTGTTAATATTACCCAACTACACCAGTTAGTATTACTAATACTAGTGGGAAGTAGTTATGCCACTAGCATATAAAAACATAGTAGTAAAATAAATTTGAAGAAAAAAGAATTGGAACTTTTTATGTTCTAACTTATACATTAATGTTTACTGTATAAGTTTGGAAATGTCCTTAGAGAACAAACCTGCAGTAACTTTAGTTAAAAATAAAAGTGCTAAAAAACATAGTCTCAATTCTCTGTTCTTCATAATAGTAAAATTTAGTCTAACTTAACCTAACTTAGTTAGCGTCCGCAGGACGCTATTGGGATGCATGTTGGGATGCATTCGTATGCATCCCAACATCGTATGCATCCTCCTCTAGGTATGCCAGGACTGGGACACTGGCCAGCTGTCTCTTCAGAGCAGGCTGGTGACCAAACGAATAAGTTTTTCCTCTCAGCCAAGCCATCCAATAACGTCCAAGCAAACTTCTAACGGTGTGCTTGCTTTTCAGTGTTAACAATTCATGCACTAATTTTGAGGACACAACATGTCCCAAGATATTCAATTTTTTCTGGAAGATACAGCACTTATTGGGATTGATCTGCAACTGAGCATTCCGTGGCCACAAGTTAACAGACGTTTGTCAAAACTTTTTTTGGTTTGGTTACTATAATGTCGACAAGATAGAATATTCAGACTGGTCACTCTTTGCATTCAAATAGGAGATATATAGTAAATAAATATTACATTTATCTGTACAACAAAGATGCCTCTAAGTCATTTTTTATCCTTTCATGTACCTCAAAGGAACCAAGCTCATATCTACTGTTAAAGTTACCCGCACTCTTGCACAGTTACGCATAGCCAATCATTTTAAAATTATATTCACATTGAATGGAATTGTGTATTCGATCGATCCAAGTGTAATATGTACTGTTTGCAATAGTAATAAGGCCGAAACTATATTTCATATCATATCATTTTCATTCTTTAGAGAATATAACTATTCCGGTAGCCAAAGAAATCTCAGAATATATCTGGAGCATTCTTAGGTTACGTTCATTTATATTGAGTGAATGATGGTTAGTTCATTATACTTTTAAGATTTTACACTCCACTGTTAACAGTGTATTCTAACACACACATACTGTAAACCAGTTTTAGAAGCAATCAAATTATTATTATCATGTCGTTTTCTTCCTCTAGGAATCCGGCGGCCTTCAATAATTTTTTTTCACAGTAATTCGCCTTCGAAGTTTTAATTAAACTAGTGCTAGAAGGGAGAGCGATCTTCTTCAGCTCCGGTGATTCTTTCCGAAGTTCCCGGAAAACTTCAAATTTTCTGTCAGATCCTTCAAGCTCCGTTTCAAATTTTCTTCAGGCTCCTTCGAGCTTCTCTGGGAAGCCTTCTCTTCGACGACTTCTTTTTCAAATTCCTCCTTTGTTTCCTGAAATACTTTTTCAAATTCTTCCTGAATGAATTTATGTACTTACTCTCTTGAGTGAGTGATCTTCTCTGTCTCTTACTTTGTTGGTCTTGAATATTCACCAATGCTTTACGATCTTCCTCTATATTTCTTTCTTGTTTCTCCTGATAATTCACCAATCATTTACAATCTTCATTTCTATCTCTATCTTGTTTCTCCTGAATATTTACCAATAATTTAAGATCTTCCTCTCAGTCTATTTCCTGTTTTTCCTGAATATTTAGTAGTAGGCGTTATCGTTTCTCTTCCCTCCTTCGTTCATCTTCCTATCTTCAGGGTTTTTCATTTTCTACCAGGCCCGCTTGCAAAGCCTCGAACATTTTCGTAAGTTCTTCTATCCCGTAATAATTGGCACTCCTTATTTTCACCACATAACAGAAAATTTTCAGTCAACTATTCAACTTCTGACATCAATTGTTATGTTTTCCTCGAAGATTCGACAATAATCAACCACCCTGTACAGTTAAACTCCACTTTATTTCACTACTACACTGTCATTATAATACAAACACTTCAACTGAACTTCAGACTAATACTCAAATGTGTATCGCCTCATTAGATCACGTCGTACTACATTTTCAAGTAGACTCCCCTCCTCTGTCTGTTGGTAGTGCTTATATCTCCCGATGGAAGACTTCGGAAGCCGATGGGAATATTGCCGAAACGAGGCGACACCTAGAACGATCGAGAAGCGCAAGTAGCGGTTTCCACGAGACAGTTTACAAAACAGTAACACGTGTACAGTGGAAATCTCACATTAAAGTGTTACTTAAATATTTTTTTCAATTTTCGTTTTCAGTTTTGATGTATTTCATGTAATGTTAGCTAATGACCTCTGGGACAATTTTAGGATTTTGAACTAGCTGATTGACAAAAAAGTCAAAAGCACAGAAGCAATGAACGTATTTTTTTTGGGTTTGAATCCTTCTTCGATCAGATATTCTTCTCGTAAAAATGTATCTAGTTGAAGATTGATTGATTCTGATATGTTACAGGGCTGATGGGACTGATGATCCAAGTATTCAGAGCCATTGACATAAAAAAATACAATCACTTCACTCACCTGTATAGGGCTATGAGTAGGAGAAAACTGTTGCGTGGGTGAAACTGAAACTGATACACTACTGTAACTACAGCAACTCGAATGGGATGCATCGCTATTGTTCCTACTCAAGTTTGGAGTTAGAGTGATATGTCGCTGTGTCAGAGGACTCTGGTTTGGAGAACTGAATACGCTGTATGCCGAATGTATTGCAGAATCCGGACTTGGAGTTGGAGGAACGTTCAAAGCCTTGTGCATGAGATCCTTATGGCTTATAATTGGAACCCCTGAAAAAGGCAAATTTGCTAATATACTATTAGAAAATGAAGTGTTAGATCTAGTGTATACTTTCATCAAGAAAACCATTTCTAAGAGTAGATTACTTGAATTTTTAGAACATCATTTGTCTGTTTCCTTAGTTTTTCTATATCAGTTCTAGGAAAAAGCTTTGAATATAAAGAGTAAAAAAGGGTAGGAAACGTTTTTACTGATTCTAAAACTCTGTTGTTATTCAGAATCCTAACAATTTTTAAGGTATAGTAATATATATAATAGTATATATAGTATATATATAGTATAGTATAGTATATAATAGTATAATATTATATATAGTAATATATATATAAGTTTAAAGTAAATATTGTTGTGTACAATAATATAATTAGAATTTTTGGGAAAGAAAATTTTTGGCCTTGTACTTCTTCATCTTGATATAAAAAATGTGGGAATCTCCCATAGAAAGATAGGAAGCAATTAATTTTAAAAATTAACTCTGTACAAAGATGTGGAATAATAATCAATACTGAACTAATTCGAAAAATAACCAGTAGATGCAAAAATAACAAATTTAGTTGGTTTTTGAAATAACTTTCTTTCATTCTCATACATACAACCCATATTGATAAAAAATATTTCAAGGTTCCTGTGGATTCATTTCAATAATTCTAAACGTGGTATGGTAAAATGATTTGATTTGAATCTTATAAAGATAGTTACGTGTCATAAAAAAGTACACCTGTTGAATATGAAAAGGTTTCAATGATTATTTTTATAAAAAGAAGTGAAATGTTAACAGTACTAGGGTGCATTCATGATATTGTTATGTGGGTCTGGGCGCTCAGAACATTCGGATTCTTTGTTGAAATAATGAACTTGTTGAACAGTTTTGTTGAATTGAATAATTGGTAGATACCTCATGGATGAAGCTATCAGCCCTCTTCGGATGACCTTGAATCGCAGTGCATTAGTAATTGGAATATTTACACGAATAGCACATCTTATTTATTACCTAGATCAGTAACGGAATCCGCTTTATGCAGGATCATATAAAAAACAGAATATGCTTACAAGAAATTGAGATAATCCAAAGCATCAGAAAATGAAATTCCAAGCTGCAGATGGATAAGGTAAGATTGGTATCCACAACCGTTATAGGGAAACAGTAATGACATGGGTAGCAGAGAGTTGTCATAATGAGCCAATGAATATAATAATATATGACATGATGTATCGGCTTTACTCAATGGTAGTTAAACCATGACAACATATGCTCTTTTGTATTGGTGGCCAAAGATGAAAGAAATTATCATTATTAACAAACTAAGCAGTGTGCAAAGAATTGCTTGTTTGGAAATACTGGGAGCAATGAAAACTATACAAGAGAAGCATTGGAGAGACTTTCGAATCTACATTTTGTAATAACGGTGGAGATAAGAGTTGGTCAATTTCGACTGGACAATATATCGAGTTGCAAGAATCAGGCAAAATTGTTGAATTTCATTAGTTTGGACTTCTATTGTCCATTATTATATAAAATGATTTGAAATTCCTGAAAGAACTGAAAAAGAAGCAATAAAATGAATAGCTGAAAATAACAATTATAATACGCAAACAACCTGGAAAGAAATAATAGTGAAATATACTACAAGTTAAAATTGAACAATTGAACAAAAAATAAAAATAAAAAGATAGGAGATTCCAAGCCAAGTAACTTCGCGACGTTTCGATTGTTGGTATCCAAATTCGCCTTCGGGTGATGACTGGACTGATTCCTCCGAGAATATTTATGGGTCATTCGAGTACTTTCACTTTCTCCGCTATCCTTTTTCCGCTTCACTGGTTTAGTGGGAGATGACCGTTTGGCGGGAGTTGGCCATTTTTCGCTTGATGATAGGTTTCCATATGTTGCATATATCTCTACGTTAGCTTGGCTGAATAAGTTGCTTGAATTTCCTTCTAAACCAATGTTCCTCTCTGTGTATAATCACAGCTTGGGACCACTCGATGTTATGTTGATGGGTCCAAACATGCTCTGTTTTTTCTGATTTGCAGGATTCCCCTCACTGTGTGTGTTTCTTGTGCTCGGCAATACGAACTTTCAATTGCCTCTTAGTTTTACTGATATAGGATTTTCCGCACAGAATGGCTACTCTGAATGGAGTAGCCATTCCGTTGAAGATGAATTTTGATGATGTCCATAAGAAACACACACAACGAGGGAAAACTAGCAAATCAGGAATAGCAGAGCATGTTTGGACCCATCAACATAACATCGAGTGGTCCCAAGCTGAGATCATACACAGAAGAGAGGAACATTGGTTTAGGAGGAAATTCAAAGAAGCCACACACATGTTGTCCAACAACGTATTCAGCCAAGCTAGCGTAGAGATACGCAACGTATGGAAACCTATCCAACCTATCACTATTTTCAGCTATTCATTTCAATTCTTCCCTTTTGGTTCTTTCAGAGATTTCAAAACATTGTCATTCACCTTCAAACAACAGGCATAATTATTATTTTGAAATATATGGAGAGAGAAACATTAAATGTATTCACAGACCAGACAGACCAGTGATCTCGAGATCATGCTTGGGCGAAATACCTGGTATATGGACGGGTCAAAAACTGAACATGTGACAGAAGCTGGAATATACTGTGCGGGGAAAGTTTACCAACATTAGTTAACCACTCGGTCAATACACATCCGTTTTTCACGCGGAAATGTACGCAATCTCAATAAAATGAGCCAATAAGAAACAAAAGAAGTGCTGAAAAATACATCTGGAAATGCTCATGGAAAAACCTTTATGAAGGGATTATCTCAAAAAAGCACAAAAGACTGGATTCAAAATGCACAGATCAATATTCTCTCGGACTACTAGGCTACACTTAGGACATTTATGAACCCAGAAGTGACATCGAAGTTGGTTTGACAATGCCGTTAAGAACTGTAGAAACTGACGCACTGAAATAGATTGACTCTATACTTTGTGTGGACACTAAGAATGACTATGCTAAACACGGTTCTCTGATCTAACTGCGGGTAGATCAGGGACCAATAAATAATGGACCAATAAATAAAAAAATGAGTACTGGGAAAATATATTTAGAAAGGCACTCGGAAAAACCTTTATGAAGGGACTGCCTAAAAAAATAACTGAAATACTACTGAAGAGAACAGGGATAAGCTCAAAATGATTACAGGGCTGCTCATGGGACATCTGAATAAAATAGGGCCATATAACGCAATGAATGGGCAGATACGAATCGTTGTTTTATGCGAATATGAAGCACTGGAGACAAACAATTTATGAACAACTGAAATTTGTCCAGGAAAATATGACGAATATCTAACAATAGATCTGTACAGAGTAGTACAGACAATAATATTGATGGAATTTAGTCGAGAAAATATGGGAGGAATAAAACAATAAGCTCATAAGCCTGCAGTATTTTCCAGTCAGTCAGAAGCTTCCCAAGTCGCAATTCTGACCAGCATTGACTTGTCAGCTCTATGAATATTTTCTTTTTCAAGTATTGATATTAGTTATACTTGGTAAAGTACAGTAGTAACACGTTAGGTAATGTTGACAAGTTTCATTCAAGTTTGCAAAATTGCCATCACTCCTCTAACCAAATGGATAGTCTAGTTGTTTGCAGAGAGACAGAACGCAATTTTTACCGACATCAAGATTGCAACAGACCCTCTTTCATCTTTGATATGGGGGGTTTGAGATTTCTGTCAATCTCATATCTTTGAAAGGGACTGGTTTTGTTGTGTGAACAAAACATTGCGCAACATTTTAACCAGATGTATTATCATGAAAAACGGTCGCTATAAGCGATTGGTTGCTTAAACCGGAGTTGCACTAAACGGTATATTTTCTCAATAATTAAATATGAAA